>CAIGQV010019084.1:984326-996768 GCA_903798115.1 Danio jaintianensis
CACACACACACACACACACACACACACACACACACACACACACACAGTCAGACCAGCTGTTCCAACACATGGCCCCCTTGCCTTTCCATACTACAAGTGACTATTTATACAGGCCTAAGGGCCCGTCATACCACTGCAAAGAGGGGAAGAATGCCATGTGTGCATATGGGGCCGGCCAATAAAGACATAACCCCTCACAGACATGACCTTAATCCAACAAACATGGAGTGCAGCATGGAGGAATTTTACTGCTCGAGACACAACAAAGTCTGACAGTAAAAACGAGTGGCAACCGCAAACATTCTTTATGGGCATTAATGATTTTTACAAAGTCAAAGAGCAATGCTGAAGTCACGCAAACACAAATGTGTTCATTTACGAATAAAGCTCTGCATATGAGGTCAGGTGAACAGACAATTAAGACATGACTAATTCCTTCAAGTTTGGCTAAATAATTGGCCCCGTGTTGTTTCCCACACCCACATGCAATTATGCAAAGCTAATCTTTCATAATAGTTATTACGCCAATTTGTTGATGTTTTTGGCAAGCTGCATTCATTACACGAATACTTCAAAAGCGTGTTAGTTTAGAGAGCATGAAATATTCACATCCAAATAAAATATAACCACACCTGTCAAGCTGTGGTTATGGTGGGAAGATGTTCTCTGAATTTCAGTTTCAAACACCTTGTCTGCTCTGTTTAATGTGTGTAGCAGCGAGTTTGGGAATTAAAAACGTATTTCTTTTTCTCCATAGACAAATTGACTGTTAACAATAAATGATAAACCTTTAAAGACAGAGCAGTTGTGAACACTGTGGTTGTTCAACTTTTCTTTAAAAACTTTCTCTCTGTTTCAATTAAGCATATTTTAAAATAGTCATGTTTAAAAGTAGAATTCAGACAGGAAAAAAATTGCATAACCAATGAAATGCTGTACAGTTTTTTGATGTACAAAAGTGTTCCTGCAGCTTAGTGATTGCAATAAGTACCAACAAACAGATAGCTCATCCGAATATCCATAGCTGTTTTTTCTTCTTTAACAGAAGTTAGGAAGAATGCTGAAAATCGGTAAACCATTGACATCCATGTTATTGCTTCCCTTAGTCAATGGCTGCTATTTTCTAACAGTCTTCAAAATACTGTATCTTCTTTTGTGATCAACAGAAAAAAAGAAACTCATAAAGGTTTGGAAGCATTTGAGGGTGAGTACAATTCTAATAAAAGTCTAAATTCTAAATTCTAATAAAAGAAAAATACTATTTTTTTAATACTATATATTATTATTATTATTATTATTATTATTATTATTATTATTTATTTATTTATTTATTTATTTATTTATTTATTTATTTATTTTTATTTTCATGTACTTTGCTTCAAAACAAAATAAAATAAACTAATGTTGTGAATTCCACATAATTCCTTCATGTTGTCCCAACACAAATTAAGTTAACTTACATGCAGGCATTAATTGGTATCTCGAAAAGGCATAGCTTGTAAAACACAAGCTCGCTGAACCTTTAGTAACCTTGTGATGGTAAAGGGTAAGTGTCAAAAACAGCATGTAGGACTCCTCCTCCTCTCCCATAATGAGCCCAACCATCACTCTATCCCTTCACCCTCTGCCCCCAGTCATTACGAAAAGCCTGGCCTGACCTGTCTGGTTATGGAGACGTTAAGAACGAAGCAGGCAGGTAATGTGAAACCATTAGCATAGTTCCCCCTTTTTGTACTTTACGGCCTCGTTCCCTGTTTTGTTGGAGCGAACCGTGTGGGCCTGAACGCTGGCCACCGCAAAGCTTAGAATAACCGAATGACACAATGGTTTCTTCTCTAAATAAACAGATGTGGGGAGACTGTTATAACTCCTAGCCCCCTTTTTCTCTGCCAATTTGTTTTTTTTGACTCCCATCTGCAAGCTGTAAGAGCAATTTCTCGCTCTCCTCCTCCTCTGAAAAATGGTGAGCTTTTGTACTGGGCAGCTGTGGAGCTCAGCCCTGCCCTTCTTATTTTACTGCTTTGATTAGATGATATCGGCTATCACTTCAGGCCCACGTTATTGCATCTCACTCGCTTTCTCTCTCTCCCCTTCTCTTTCCCACCAGAACATGCTAAGGAAATTGCATACGTCAAGCCCCTCGAGTTATACATTTTCTGCTTTAGATTACAACAGTCACATACATGTGGGCCTTCTGTTATTATATTAGTGATTTATCTTGCGTTTAGAGAAGTGAAATGGCTACTATGAGAGAAAAGTGTGGTGACACTTTATTATGGGGAACATGAGATTTTGTCTTAATAAAATGCTAATTTACTGCTCTTTAATAATTAGTGAGGTAGTTGTTGTAGTGGTTATGTTTAGGTATGGGATTTAGTAGATGTAGAATAGAGTTTTGCAGAATAATATGTTAATATGTGTTATTTAAATGAACATTATGTAATTTCCACTGCTAGAGGGCGCATATTTACAACAAAATGCATAGTTTGACAAAGTGTGGAATCATGGGAGTTGTCGTCTTCATTACATCCATTACAGGGACTCCTACAGAAATCATGTTCATGGATGAACTAATATATTTAAAACTTATTATCATGGTAGTATGAAGCTAGGGCTGAAAGCCATTGAGGTGAAATGATAGCGCTGAAGCAATTGCTGATGAGAGACGAGAGTGACGAGAGCCGGTTCTTCCAGTCATGGGGAAGAAACTGTGCTGTTTTATCATATTAAATACATTTTAAAGTTCTGTTATAATGCTGCTCTGTGCAGTCTAAAAAAAACAAAAAAACCTTAAAGCTTCTTTTGGTTGTTTCCTGTTTTCTACAAAACCAAACCGGACGTATGATGTCATTAGCATGCCCACACAATAACACGGTCTGTGTCACTACATAAAATTGAATCACTACATTTTCTGAATCATTTGGGATAATGTAAGTATCCACAAGTGCCCAAAATGCATGCAAATCCATTCCAAAGAAAAACTTCAAATTAAAAATTGAATATAATTGTAAACATAGCTTGAGAATAAGCGTATTAGAATGACCTCTAAAAGATCATATGACACCAGAGTAATTACTGTTGAAAGTTCAGCTTCGCTGAAGGAAAAGAATATTTTGAACTGTAATAATTTGTCCCAAAATTTCTATATAGTAATAATATTGTTGTAAAAAACTGTAAAAGTCTTTGTCCCACTTTATATTAGGTGGCCTTAACTAATATGTACTTACACTGCAACTAATCATTTGTTATAATGTACTTATTGTGTAAATACTTTTTTACATTGTACTTATGCTTGATTAAATACATGCAGGTAATTACATTGTTATTAATTTCTGTAATTACATTTATAATAGCACTGTTGATCCATCCCTCCCACCTTAACCCATCCCTAAACCTACCCACCAAACCTGTCCCTAACCTTCAATAACACTAGAAGTGTTCTGCAACACATAAAGAACAGAGTAGGTACATTGTATTTGTTTTTTGAATATAAGTACATGTAGTTATAGCCACTTAATACAAAAAGGGACCAAAAATATTACCAATCCCAAAATTTGGAATGTTAAGTGTGTGTTAAAAGAATGACAAACCCATAATGTGTGTTTTATAGGTGTATTAATATGAATGTTCTGAACAAAATGTTTCGTTTTGGTGGAGACAACTGTAATTTAAAGCAAAACAGTGAGTGTTTATAAAATAATAGTAATGACAAAAATATATATTTAACCATAAAATACACATCAAAGTCAGTTAATAATTTTGCAATCCACAATCAACTATAAAAATGCCATTGCCAACTCCCATAAGAGCACTATGAATCATCTAAATAGCTTTGGTTTTGAAATTTTGTGAGAGCTTTGTTTTTTTTTATGGTCACTGGGGACATATTATACACTGAGCAGAATACATTCATAACACCACTGTTAAATAACAATTAGACATTAATATGTGTTTTTTCAAGGAATTGCACATGGCAAATTATTGTGTATGGTTATTAAAGGATAGCCTAGAATAATAGGGCAGGCATGTGTTATGTTATCAACTGATCTATTTGCAGGTCTCCAGCTTTACCCATAACCTTGTTTATAAAAGCAAGACTGTGCCTGCAAAACATTTCATTATTTTGACATGGAATGATTCTAGCTGTAAACAAGAGTCCTGGGTTAATAACGGACAACTGAGGAGTTGTGGACACTACATACACACTAAAAAAATAAAGGTACAAAAGCTGCCATTGCACTGTAAAAAATGCTTGGTTCCACACAATCGATTTGTGTTGGGACAACATAAAGGAATTAAGATAGCTTTTTAGTTTTTACAAATTTAAGTGGTCTAAACATAAAACAATTAAGTTGTCCCCCGAAAAAAATTAAGAATTGTACTGATTCAACTCATTATAAATAAATAGATTGAACAAACCGCAAAACATTATTTTTTGAGTGTGGGGTGGTAATTTTTAAAAGAAGTACACTTTTGTACCTTACTGGTGGACATTGAATGTACTTTTTTGAATGTACCTTTAGGGTACACTTTTGTACCTTTAAGGTACTTTGAGCTACACATTTGTATTCGTATTAGGTATAAATATGTAGCTTTAAGGTACAAATGTGGACCTGATAGGTATAAAAGTGTACCCTTTGAAAAGGTGCCGCTCCAGTGACAGCTTTTGTACCTTTATTTCTGAGAGTGTATATATAGCTACCACTATCTTTAACTTACCACATCATTCTTTCATGCAATCAAAGTATCAGACAAATACACTTAAATGGAAAGCTAAGGTTAAAAATGTAAAATTCGTTGCAAATCAATAAGAAATCATAGTACAAATTAATTTATGTTTAATGGAATCTGACAGATTTCTGACCCTCTAATGAAAGTCTATTTGACTAAACTGTGACACTTCAAAACAATTATAAAGAGATACAACAACAAACCCATATGAATCAAAGTAGTTTAGATTAGTTTAGACTAGGGTCCTCCTTGCGTGTCTAGCAAGTTTGGTTAAGATTATGTTTATGTTCATTTATTAATGTTTGTATGTACAAAAAGGCTCAATTCAATCTGCTCATTATAAAGCTTAGATTTTTAGGGGTTTTTTTAGGTTAGTTTAGTTTTTCTGAAGATTTGAATTAAACTGCTTTGGTGTGTAGTTTTGAGTGAACATATTTTCATTGGAGGGACAGAAATATTTATTATCTTCATTAAAGTCTGCATGAACCGGAAGCTGCAACCATTTTTTCCCCATATTTTAATGCAGTTCCTAGGGGAACAGAATATTAAATGAGAAAACAGTGGGCATTTATACTGCAAGCTGATACGATGTAATGATGTAGGCATTTCATTCAGTAAGATCAGGAAAATGGTTTCGAGAGAGTCATTACAACCTAACTGACAGTTAGAGCGGTGTGTTTAAGTATGTTAACCACGGCCAATACCTCAGACAGGCGTAATCTGAGAATTTAACTGAAAGCAAATAGGAACTGCATTTTCAGATTTTAATTTTTAGATTACAAGGCCAAGCTATTGTTTTTTTGTTTTTTTTCTTAATGACATGCACAGATGAATTGTTCACCACAAAACTAGCAATGTGAGCTAACAAAATCAATATGGTTAGTTTTGATTTCATGTGTACTTTAAATGAAATAATTTGTGCTTCTTATTGGTGTAATTTTAAATTTTGATCATTGTAGATTTCCGATTTGAATAATAGTATCTTTGTTTTTTGTTCCAGAGATTTCAAGTAATTGATGAAAACGATTTTAATTTTCATTTCAGCTAACTAAAAACTAAAACTTGAATACATTTTGCCCATTCAAAGTTTTAAATGGGCAAATTCAAGAATGCAGAACTGCAGCATTCAACAGATGCCGACAAGCAAATGTTTTCCCCCTCACCTATAAATATGTCACATAGCCTATATGTGTCTGCTATTGACAGGGATGAAAGAAAATATGCAGGAAAGTGTCGTGTCACGATAAAAATTTTACAGCAACCATTAATAAAGCTGTTTTTAACTGTGACCAGATGTGACCTTATTAGCCAAGTGATTACTCACTACTGCATAAATCTCCCTCAAAGAAAACGCATGCTCAGCATTCAAACAGCACAGCGTTTTACGAGTCCTATTTGTTACTTTTATAAATGATCAAGAATGCAAGCTGTCACTAATCTATCCGGAAAAAAAAAATGTTTCAAGAAACTTTCCAAACAAACAGATGCTCATTTGCAAAACACACCTAAAATATTCCCACTCAACACTCATCACTTCACTCTCAGCTGAGCTCGCTTGATGACAATCTATCTAGATGCTGGTATTTTGCAATAATGCACTCATTAGTGTCTGGTTTCGGCTTGTAATGCTCTTGCTTATGACTCTTGAGTCCCACAGATGTCTTCAGACATATTCATCACTTCTTGTCTGAAGGTCACTGCTCAGCAATCCATCAGGAACTTGCTTCTTTTCCTCCTGGAGTCTGGTTCAGGCTGAGGTTACAAACATCACAGTAGATTTATGTGCAGGGAGGTTGCACTTTTTTTTCCACGGGTTGTAATGTTGTGTGATTGCCCTGTCATAGTTACACACACCGTAGAACATGTTTTTTTTTTTTTTTAAATCAGCTTGTCAAGTTTTAAGGCCTTATAGGGGACATGATATCTTTATCGAATGCTAACTTTGCACAAGAGTAGACTTTTTACCTCCCAAAAAACATTACAAAATGCAATACAATTATTTGATTTTACTTGATTTTATTAGGGGCGACGCGGTGGCGCAGTGGGTAGCACGTTCGCCTCACAGCAAGAAGGTCGCTGGTTCGAGCCTCGGCTGGGTCAGTTGGCATTTCTGTGTGGAGTTTGCATGTTCTCCCCGTGTTCGCGTGGGTTTCCTCCGGGTGCTCCGGTTTCCCCCACAAGTCCAAAGACATGCGGTATAGGTGAATTGGGTAGGCTAAATTGTCCGTAGTATATGTGTGTGTATGAATGTTTCCCAGTGATGGGTTGCAGCTGGAAGGGCATCCGCTGCGTAAAACATATGCTGGATAAATTGGCGGTTCATCCCGCTGTGGCGACCCCAGATTAATAAAGGGACTAAGCCGAAAAGAAAATGAATGAATGAATGAATGATTTTATTAGATTTTTCTTGGTCCAAATGATTTTCAAACTTACTCATATTACTTACTCATATGATATCTATATTTGAGATGCCCCATTAGCATTTCAATTTATCAAATCATTTAAAAAAATAATAAAATAAAAATCATGACACGATGAAAAAAACACACTAACACATAACTTGTTCCCATAACTTTTAATTCATAATTTATCACTTCATTTTAAACTGCTCACATTATACATTTCCACCCCCATTTTAAATATCATGATTTCATTAAACAATGGAATTAATTGTCCAATCAATCAATCAATCAATCAATCAATCAATACAAATTTATTTAAAAAAATAATAATAATAAAAAAGTATTTTATTAAATATATGCAGTATTCTCCCAATGACATTACAAGGCAATCTAGACATCACAACATGCACATAATGTGCATATTCTAAAAAAAAAAAAAAAAAAAAAAAAAGTAATCTATTAAACTATTGGTATTATAAAGATCACATTTAAGTGAGCATTATATGATGACAAACTGGAAATGGGCAATATTTCATTTTAACATAAACTCGACGATGGAGCATTATTTATCTTTTTTTTTTTGTCATAAACATTATTTGTAACAATACAAGACAGTGTACCTGCATTTCATAAGCTTTCTATTTATATATTAAAAATACTTTTGTATATGATATGAAGCCAAATCGGGATTTCTCATCTGCAATGCATATTAAAAGGTTTTAGTGTTAATCAATTTCAGAAAACATGGAGAAAAAAAGATTTAATCACAACTTACTTCCCATAATGTAAAACTTTCATGGTGAACTGTTGGCTCAAAAACCATTTCATATTATCTGAGGAATAAATGTCATTATTTACCTTACATTTTGCCGGCTCTCTTCCAAATACAAGAAACTAAATCGTCCAGGAACCTGCTTTTTCCAAATGGTCATTTTATCAGTGCCTGCAGCATCATGGTTGCTTGGAGCTCAAAACAAACAATAGACTTATAACAGAAGATTGCTATTAGAGACACTTATTATCCAGTCAAAAGAACAGATGATATCAGTTTGGATATGTCCTTACATAAATACCTTCTTCTGAGCATTACAACTCATAAATATTATAAACATGCCAGTGGTGCTGTAACATGTCGAAACAACAATGCTAAACATATCACTGCCTCTGTTTGTCAAGGATTATCTCCACATCTTTATGTGTTTACTTCATGGCTATGCTGTGGAACATACACCGCAGACAGATATGTTTTCTCAAGAAAATAATCAATATCAGTGAATGCTGGCCTTGGCAAAGAGCAGCTGACAGAATTACAGATAAGATAAGCAGGTCAAGATCAACAATTTGGCATAGTCACTGACAGCCATATTATATTGAAGAAAAACAACAGAAACTCTTGTTTACAAAATGGTAAAATCACACGCAGATGTCCATGTCTGGCTTCATCAGTTTGTCCAAACACTAATCAATATTCAGATCTTGAATGAACAAAGTACATAAGTCAAAATATGCACTCATACAAGCAAAAGGTCACTCAAAAACCAATCAAAAGTTTGGAATCAGTAAGATTTTCTAATGTTTTATAATAAGCTCATTCTGCTCACAAAGGCTGCATTTGTTTTTAAAATACAGTAAATCCAGAGAAATTGTGAAATCTCATTGCAATATTAAATAACTGTAACTTTATTGAACGTAGTTAATTCTTGTGGTTTAAAGCTGAGTTTTAAGCATGACTCACAATTCTTCAAATATTCTATTATCATGATCTGCTCAAGTAGAAATTGTTTTTTGTTTAATTATTATTATTATTATAAGTAGTAGTAGTAGTAATAGTAGTATTGTTGTTGTTGTTGTTGTCAGTTTGGGAAACTGAGGCAAAACCATTCAAAAGTATTATTAAAAAATGAATTAACTTTTATTTATCACAATTAATTGTTCAAGAATGAAAGTAAATACATTTATAATGTAAAACAAATAAATAAATAAACAAATAAAATCAAAGAATCCAAAAAGTAAAATGTATCACAGCTTCGAGGATACTGTGAAGCAAGACAAAAAGAACGTAGGACTGATAATTGTAAAAATCTCTAATAGTGATTTTGTACCACTAATAATCATAATAAAACAGCAAATCATCATATTATAATGATTTCTTAAGGACCACTGGAGACTGGAGTAATGATGAAGAAAATTCAGCTTTAAACTACATTCAATAAGAAAACAGTTATTAAAAATTGTAATAATATTTCACAAGTGAACCATTTTTACTGTATCTTTAAATTAATTAAATGCAGCCTTGGTGAGCAGAATTTGCTTCTTTTAAACAATTACAAAATCATACTGATTCCAAAAGTTTTGACTGGTAGTGTACAACATGTACAGTCTCCTGGTGGTCTTTCCTCCCAGAGAACACCTTAATCAAACCAAAACACAGACACACACACATCTACACTCCTTAAGGAATCAGACCACCTTCAGCCTCTGATATACACTCCAGCACTGCTCATAAACACTGCAAAGCTCAGCTGCTCTCCCTTTCTCCTGTAAGTAATGGGAATTCTACTGTGATTCAAGCATAAGTCACAGGGAGATTTCTGTCACCAGTCATTAATTCTAAAAAGAAGTTTTCAGTGATCAGTTTTCAAAATCTGTCATGTTGCAAATTTACCAAACAAACAAAAAAAAAGATTCTCTTTCATGAACTGGAAGTTAATGTCCTGTTTGTAGAGCATGAAACTAGCGCTTTGGAGTAGCGACCAGAACACTTGTGCAAGTAGCCATGCAAGTGCTCTGTTGAGAGTTTAGTACGGCTGTTTAGCATTTCCATCTGACTTTTTTCCTGCCTCAGAATACTATAACCACTTGAGCCGAGACCGCAATGAAAACATGGCGATATGATTTGGGTTCACAGTAGAAGTAGTGCCCTGCTGCTGGACTCTTG
Source organism: Danio jaintianensis (assembly GCA_903798115.1). Taxonomy (NCBI): domain Eukaryota; kingdom Metazoa; phylum Chordata; class Actinopteri; order Cypriniformes; family Danionidae; genus Danio; species Danio jaintianensis. The sequence continues at coordinate 994,398 of CAIGQV010019084.1, forward strand.
TGGAATGTTTGCATTGTGGCCTCCTGTGTAGCCTATTAATTGGCCTCATGTTATGATATTGCCACAGGACAAGACTTCCTATTGGCAAAGCTCCATTTAATTGAGTTGAACTGTGTGAGACCACCATTGTTGTGCGATGAAAAACATTAATCATGTCGAAACTAACACGCTATTCTGTGAAAAGCTTAGACAGTCTCATGCTACATGCATTTGTGACCAGTAATAAATGTTAGGGCCCTCCAAAACTGACAGTCACATGAAAAACACACCAAGTGTGTTCTTTTGTATAAACAAGTACCTTATATTATATTCACTCCCCTTACATATCGCTTTGTACTCCCTGTTGAGGTCCCTATACATTTGTAAAATAGCTTCACAGATTATAAAACAGTAAATAAATATTTCACAACCTTCAATTTTCATTCATTCATTTTCTTTTCGGCTTAGTCCCTTTATTAATCAGGTGTCGCCACAGCGGAATGAACCGCTAACTTATCCAGCATATGTTTTATGCAGCGAATGCCCTCCCAGCTGCAACCCATCACTGGGAAACACCCATACACTCTCATTCACACACATACACTACGGACAATTTAGCTTACCCAATTCACCTATAGCGCATGTCTTTGGACTGTGGGGGAAACCGGAGCACCCGGAGGAAACCCACGGCAACACAGGGAGAACATACATACTCCACACAGAAATGCCAGCTGACTCAGCCGAGGCTCGAACCAGCGACCTTCTTGCTGTGTGATAACAGCGCTACCCACTGCGCCACCATGCCGCCACTTTCTATTTTACTGTATTAAATTATTTCTATACTTAATTTGATTTGATTTGATACAGTGTAATGCATTATTAATGTATGGTTCAAAAACATTATAGCATTTACTATATTTATTATTTTGTCAATGCTATAATGTAACCAAACCAAATGCAACCAAAACAAAGACAGACATTCTGACATGGAACGAACATTTACAAAGGAGAATAACTGACTTTAGCATTGTTAGCATTGTTTTTCAGATTCACAAATATGTTTAGATAAACCAACATATTATGGTATTTCTATAATTTAGAAGATTCGAAAACTTACATACAGCACCTTTAACAACGATTAATAAATATTGTAATGAATGTATTACTAATGGTTTGTTCTTGTTAGTAAATACATCAACTAATGGACCATTATGTTAACGTTACCAATGCTTCTCTTTAGAGTGGGTCATGTGATATATTCAAGACTTAACCAGATGTGAACAAACATAAGCTTGGGCTGTTTAGGTCCACTTTGAAGCATAAATATTATGTCAAAAACATTATCATTTTATCAAGGGGAATTTTTTTCTTTAATGTTTTATTGCCCAGTAGTATATGCAATTCAATTGTGCCATCATAAGCCTATCTAGGATGCCTAGTTTTTACAGCCCAAGCACTGTTAAAGTCCTAAATCTATGGTGTATTTACATTTTAGTAAGCAACCTGTCTGTTGATTTAAATGAAGATATTAGTTGCACTATGATTTAGATGGTTCACACAGCTGTCCACAACTTGTCATGGCAGATTCCTCTGTCTTTGGCTTAAGAAGCAGATCTAATTTGAGTTTTAACACCAGGCATGACATCATTGCCTATAACAAGCAATGACCCCCAACCCCCATCTACAGCTAGAAGATGAAATCAATATGCCTGGAAGAAGAAAGAATAGATGTCTCCTGCTTGTCTGAATGCGTTATATTTCGATGAGAAAGAAATTTTGTAATTGAATATGCAGTGGTTTCCATTTTGGTCCCAATTTGTCTAGCTCAATTTTTATATGCCATGCACTCCCACATTCCAAAACCCAGCAAACAATAAATATTGTTTTAATTATTGTTCTCCATATACAAGTTTATTTATGCCGAGGGCAAATTCCAATCAAAAGTGAACAAAGCTTTACTCTCACCATTCCCACATTGGAGCATCCTGTATACATGAAGTCATTACAGAAGGGTCGCCTTATGCTGAATCAGAATGTGATCTTGTTAACAGAACAGTGAAACTCAGGATTGCCAGGATTTTTGCAGCAAAATAAATCTGCATCAGACTCTCTGCATTTCTCCATTACTGGTAAAAACAAACATAAAAGTTTATATACATAAGTGTGGGCACTGCTCCAAGAGGGATTTGTCTTGAACTTGGGAGGCAAGTACACTAACAAGGACATAGCCTTCTGTACACCTCCTGAGATTAGGATAGTTAAGTCTACTGGCACAGCTCTCACTAGCTGACCTCCATTATGTCCCATTTCCACTGAGTGGCATGATATATATCAGTATAGTACAGTACACTCTCAGAAATAAAGGTACGCGAGCTGTCACTGGGGTGGTACC
>CAIGQV010019084.1:996778-1032359 GCA_903798115.1 Danio jaintianensis
TACACTCTCAGAAATAAAGGTACGCGAGCTGTCACTGGGGTGGTACCTTTTCAAAAGGTACAAATTTGTACCTAAAAGGTCCATATTAATACCTCAAGGGTACATACTAGTACCTAAAAAGTACAACAGTGTTCCTCTTAAAAACAATTGGTACTAATATATACTTTTGAGGTACCAAAATGGACCCTTTAAGTACAAATGTGTACCTTTTAAAAAGGTACCACCCCAGTGACAGCTCGCGTACCTTTATTTCTGAGAGTGTAGAGTACAGTAAGGTTCAGCAAGAGTAACTCTAATTGTCACTCTAACTCTGCATTTTCAATGCCAAGAGTACCCTTACTTGGTAGGCATAGTGTATGCCAAAACTGAAGCAGATCCAGATGCAGCAGATCCTGTTTCTGCTTTTTGGCATGTGGCTATTTGTCATAAGAGACAGGCTTTGTTTGACCATTTTTTCAATGCCGCGTGACACTGTATTATTTTGGTATTGCATTTTGATGGTGTACTTAAAAATAGAGCTTCCCTTGTTGTCGTTCCTCTCACTTGGTACATGTACAAATGATGATTCTCTGTAAACCAATAGTGTTCAGCAACAAGTCTAGCTCCACCTTTTTGGTACTGTACTGTTTTGGTAGGTACTCTTTTGAAAGGGTCCCAAAAAGTGGTGTGGTACAGTTCGCTATTTTCATACTTCTGACACAGAAAACATTAATCTCATACTGTACTCTACTGAACTGTACCACTAAGTGGAAACGAGCCATTACACTAACCCCCCAAAACCTCACTCTCTTCTGGGGTCATGCCACTAATGTTACAACTCCAGTTCTACTACCCTATTCCAAGCATGGGAGGCCTATAACAGCCTAACAAGGATGTAACAAGACCACAGAATCCACCACTCAAGGTCACAAGTGATTAAATTATCTCCCTTGCTTGTACCCTTCATTAAACATCTTTTAGAAGAGTCCTATGTAAAGTGATTTGTTGCACTGTTTTATTTCAAATGCATTTCTTCAGCTAGTGTCCTCTTTCCTGAAGTGCTAGGAGCAAGAGTTAGTTGGCATATCTTGTTTATGCCTGTGGTTTTGTAAGTGTGGTCTAATTTTGCTTGGAAGTTAGCAAAATGAGTAAACTGGCTTACAGCACCTTTAATTTCTGTAGCTCTGTTGTTCTATGAGCCAGCACGGAAGAGCAAGCAGGTGTTCCTCTCCACGCAAAGAAAAGGTTTATGTCGTTAGCCTTAGGGACTTTGGGTGTACGTGAAAAGAGTGAGCTTTACACACTTGGCCCCTAGCTGGGTTTTAACTTGGTGGAATGCAGTGTGTGGTGGTGTGGTGACTTGCTGGGGGATATTTAACAACCTCTGGAGAGACATATGATTCAGCTTGTCCTTAAACAACAATCTTTTTGATACAACACAAGAGCCAAGTTGCTTGAGCATTGTCAGTACAGATGGTGGAGAAATTATTATTATTATTTTGTCCCTGACTTTTTTATTCCAATTGGCTGTAATCCAATTGGTGCGCACATTTTCACGGAGAAGGAAATCACACAGTCTAATGTGGTTACCAAGGAGAAGCAAACAGACACAGTGTGGTAAGTGTAAGAGGATTTGGCGGTGCTTTCAAAGTTAATGTACAGACAAAAAAAATTGACAGATTCCATTGATGTCTAGAGACTGAAAGTCTAGTAAGTTAGAGGAGGTTTGTGAGCAGACTGTGGGCTTATACACACACACACACACACACACACGCATACACACACACACACACACACACACACACACACACACACACACACACACACACACACACACACACACACACATTCAAACACAGTCTTCTCAGAGATGCAGGAAAACAGAACCTCCACTGGACAAGGAATCCAAGACAGTCTGAGATAACATTGGAACAATCCAGACCTTCTTCTGTCCTGTCGAGCTACTTACCCTCAATCGTTAGGGCCCACTGAAGATGGATGAGGTTAGCAGAGGCACAGTTTGTCTGTCAAGATGGAGGTGTGTGCACGGGGCAGATGACTGGATAATATCTGACTGAAGACCTCTCTGCCTGTTGTCTAACAGTCTCTTCATTGCTCTCCCATCCTAGTTCCTCAGCTCACCACAGAGTCCTACTATTTACAATTATAAAAACATAATTATGTACACTAAGTGCATATTTGGCACTTTCCATAATGGGAAAATAGGACCTGGAAGTCTTTTTTTGTTATGTAAATAATATATAAGTTACCTTTTAAATATATGTTACTCAAACCCTTTGTATTATTTTCCATTTCATTAATTAACTAATGTCTTTGCATCATGGCTTTATATTATATAAATTTGCATGTTTGCATTGTGGTTTTATATTATATAAACAGGCAACACTTTATAATAACTGCACACTCAGAAACATTTAATCATTCAATCATTAATAAAATATAAAAATTCAATCATTAAGAACAATAAAGTAAACATTTTAAAGTCAAGAATACACCATTTGTATGTGTATTTATACAATTCTTATTAATGTCTATTAATGTAATGTTAATGCTCAACAAATGATGAACTATTTGCAAATTTTTCATAAATGATTCATAGTGTGCAATTATTATAAAAATGTTACCAATTAATGTAAATGCTTCTCCCTCAAAAACCCAACCAACCATAAAAGTAATTATTTATGGAAAGTAAATTGTCTTTCCGAGCTTATAGTGCTTATAGGTCTGGACTGAAAGTTTTGTGTTCTTTAAGATGCTGTTTTATTTTTTACTGATTAAATGAATAGATGGCAAAATTTTCCTAATCGTTGTTTAATTTGCATTATTGTTTTAGCCTTTGAAAGAGCTGAAATTTCATTGTCATGGAAACGGTTTGTAATACAATTGGGAAAATTGATTTTTAACAAAGTTGTCAGCAAGACTTTGGATGGGTCGTGGGAGTTGGTGTTTGGATGGTGCTGTGTGTTTTCCCAAAAGAGCAGGGGCCTCCGCTTTCATCACTCAGTAAGGAGGTCCTAGCATGTCTCCTCAAGGACCTTTGCTCTTAAGCAATCTAGCCAACACTCTGTCCAAAAGACCGTTATCATGAAAGCATATTCAGAGGTTGAGTAAGCTTTTTTGGCCTCCTCCATCTCTTTGAACTTGAGATAAGGTGGCCTCCACATGGTCACCATGTGTCTTTTTATCCAGTTTTACCCAGCTTTGTGTCTGGATGGAGACCACAAAAGCCCTGGAGATCTCCTGCGCTCAATATTGAGCAAGTCTAAAGTATTTTCTGATGTCAATAGGAATGCTGATTGATCTCTCTGGACCTATTATTCAAGGGTCACTACATTGTGATCTAAAATGTACTATCCGTTACTTCAACATTTCTTCTTTGCAAGATCCTGCCAATATGAATTTGATATGTTGTTTCTTGGTCCGAAATATGTTTGATGTTCGATGTGTTTGATTAACATTTAAAATACAATTTTAATTTGGTTGTTTTAAGTCTTTTTCAGAAACATGTGACTCATATATTTGATATTTGTAACTACAGGGGTTATCATATAAATCCAATGCAATTTCACTGCGATTTGTAACCTTTTGATTTGGTGGCTAATTTCTATGAATTTGTAAAATCTCATTTGTACATTTTAGTATGATTTGCTCATCATCAAATGACGGTTGGGTTTAGGGATGAGGTTTGGGTTTGAGTTCACACCTTCTTTTAATAAAAAGTGTAAATATGAAACCTTATGAATGAATATGTCTACCTGAGCTGAACACTATTTTTAATAAACCACTTCCGAATAACAATTTCTGACCTAATGGTTCATCTCCTTTTGGTCTTCACTGACCATGGAGAGCTGTTTTGTGGTAATTTTGTGGCAAACCTATTGTTTGGTCTGGATATGGGCCGAATCCATCTGAATATGCTAACTGTGGGAAAAGGGCCTGAAATACAGACTAACATAAGTGTAGATGCTGTTTTTCTCATGCTGTAACAAGTGCAACAGGTGTTATGGAAAGCACCTTGAGCGCTGATTCTCCAATTTAATGCAGCCTAACAATCCCTTAAATAACTTGAATTAGCAAAAATGTGAAGATATATTAGCTGTATGCTTGAATAAAATTGCTGAGACTATTATTTCAGTTTGTTGATGTACTTCCAGCTGCAACTGAATATTGAATATGGGGGACTTTCTTTTTGCACATCATTCTCTTTTAGGAAACTAACGGTAAGAGGGGTGTGGTTAAGAATATTTATGTTAAGAATACTGATGTCAATAGAGAAGGAATGCCATTCCAAATGCAGAAGCAAATGTATAGACTTTGATTGAAGATTTCCAAAATGTTTTTTTTCAGTGGATTAACTTGCACGGATTAATTTTTCACCTAGAACAACATGTGCTAACAAAATAAACATTGTAAATTTGGTTTTCGCATAAACTTTAAAAATTTTCACAGTTTGTTTATAGCATTAGCTTGGGGGATAATCTAGCAAAAAAGCTAAATGTTTTTATAACTGAAAAATACTCTAATTAAGTATAATACAGTCAAACCAAAATCTAAAACAAATCAAGAGCCTCTGAGTCTGAATCAAATTGAGTTAAGACATCTGTTTCAATAATCATCCCTATTGTTTTTGTTGATACTCAAACAATAGGGACATTAACAAGTAAAACAAATGCTTTACTTCAGGTTATGTGACTCCTTCACATATAATAAAAATATAGTCAAAATCCAGAAACAGGATATGTTTGAGAATGAAGAATGTCTTCATCCAACAATTTCCTGCTCTGTGACACAGGCCAGTTTTTCTGCAGATGCAGTTGGGATTGAAAGTCAACCCCCTTGAGTTTTGAGACAGTTAACAGAATTCCTTTTGGCTCTCTGGTGAGGCTGGGGCCTGCTTTCCCCATCAGGACACTGCGAGGAGGAAAAGAGGAGGCCACTCCCACCAGAACACGGCAGTGATTTACCGCAGAATGTCCTACCTGACAGCAGCAGCTGGCCCTGCACTCTGACAGATGGGGCCATGTCACCTTCAGGTTGCCTCCAGAGCTCCTCTGCACTCAGCATTTCTGTCAACACTCAATATGATGGGCTAATTTTACTGAGGGCCAACAGACATGCACGTACCCGCCCATCTCCAAGGCTAACCTCGTGCACCAGAATGCCAGTTGGCTAAAAGCAAATGCCTACAAAAGTTAAGGCCTCAGGCATGTGCACTAAGGTGAAATACAATATGACATGTGGAGGCCAGTCATAAAATAACTGAATGCTAATTTGATTTCTGCAAATTTAAGCTATGAATTACGCCTTTGCTTGAAAACAATTCTAGGTAGGAATAACACTTGGCAGGCAAAATAGGAATAAAGTATCTGATTCAGCATTTCTATGACATGCACATAGATACAAAACAGGGTGCTTGGAGACAAAACAGGAAACAAAACGCTGTCCAACAGAAAATAAATTTCCACTCCATCACAAATCAAAATCTTTAGCAAGGTCTCATGGAAAAAGGTAAAACAGATTTTCTTTCTTTTTGGAAAAAGAGGAAAACGAAATATGCAACACAAATGACCATTCCAGAGAAGTATGAGACTCTAATGCACAAACCATGAGGTAGTTGTGGGTTGTGTCCTTAAATTTCAAGGGGAATATGCAGCAGTTAATTTGCAGAACATGACAACAGTTGGTGTTGCCTGAGAGGTTGACAAAGTCTGCGTCTGGAACTGTGAACGCTAAAAGATCATGATCTGCCTTTTTCCCACAGTATGCAATTGTTCGAAGCTGAGAAACAAGCCTGAATTATTTTATTTGTGGTTATCTCTTGCATATTAAGGCCAGATGTTCAGCTGAGATTTTTGAGGGGACCTCTGGGGTTTGAAAGAGGAAGGAAAATGAAGTGTTACCTCTTTTCAGGAGACAACAAGATTCTTCACCTTGGATAGTGACCATGGGAATGATGTGCTTGGTATATATATATAGAGCCCTGGGCTGTTGGAGCAACAAAAACCTTTTTCAGCTGTATTGGCCCTGTTGCTGTGAGAGTTTCTTATCATAATGTTTTCAAATTCAGTTGCATATCAGGCTGAAAAGCAATGGGTGTAACAGTTAAGTTTTATGGATTTTTAGCTACATTTATAAAACAATTATGTACTAAAATCGAAATTATGTACTGAACTCTTTGCTTTTTATTTTATTTTATTTTATGACATTTTTGTACATCCATATTCATGTCATATTGAAAAAATGACCAAACAACACTGTAGTATGCATGCCAGACCAGTAACTGGTGAAAAAAAACACTGGGACTGGGTTGGGGCTGGTGGAGCTGCTCTTCAGTATAGATCGGCCTTCAACAGTGACATTAAGTTAAACTAAACTGCACTTCAACAGCGAGATTCAAATTAAACTGAACTGAATTAGTTTTTATTTAAATAGAACTACACCAGCATTATATCACTGCCTTACGGATTTTCTTTTCTTCGTCTTTGGCACAATCTACATTGTAAGTAGTGCTATAGAAATAAAGATGAATTGGACTAAATTGAAAGAGATACAAAGAGATTGTGTATTTTGAAACCATTTTTTAGTAATGGTAACATTTTCCAGAATTTTGAGACTTTGAGATTTTTATTTCCTGTTCTTTAAATTAGTTTCCATAGTTACAGATTATACGTACCTGCTCCATGTTTAGGTATTGGCTACCTTCTGTGTATTTAAGAGTTTAAGAGTGGTTTAGTCCTTTGTCTGCTTTTGTTCATAATAATTGGTTTGCTGTTCTGATTTTTAATTTATTTATTTGGACATAACCTGGACGTTAACTTGGATCTTTCATACATTCTTATTAGTTTTCAAATGTAGCATATTTAAGTCAACTACAAAATTAAATGTATTATAAAACTGTACACTGATAAAAAATATTCTATGATGAAGTAAATACTGTGAGGGAAAAACAAATGTAATTTCTACATTATTTTTGTTCAGGCTAAAAGGAAACAGGAAATTAAATATCAATACTGTACTCAGTTCAGGCTTGTAAAAATTAAACCTTGAAATGTGAAGTATATTCTGCTTTGAATTGTTTGTTTTGTTTAAAATGATTCTTTGAGGAAATAAACGTTTTAAATTACATTAAACATACTTGAATTTCTTATACTTGTGCACTACCTTCAGGCCCTGAGAGTTTTTTTTCAGCTCTCTATTTGTATTTACACTGTTTCATCATTGTTTTGTTTTAATTTTCTGTTTCATGATATCTGACATTCAGTTTCTATTCAAGATGTATACCTACATTGCATATTGTACACCAATAACTGAGGTCTCTGTGTTCACTACATTATAGGCATTTTTTGAAGGTGTGCTATTTAAATTTCAGACTGTAATATGAAATGTACTGTGTCGTGAATTTAATGCTTTTTAAGTAAAGCATGCACTTCAGAAGCATGGCTTAATTTAGAGCTATGTTACAAAGAGAGGGTAAAACATATCTGAACAGGAGTACTGCACAGTAAACTTCAACTTCCCAAGTACAAATTGCTTAACAACCAGTGTTACTTTTACATAACTTAGTTAGGCAAATTTGACTTTGTATATACATAAAAAAGTTCTGTGCAAAAGTACTGTGGTCCATATTAGACATGGGGGGAGGAAATAAAATTTGCTCCAACACTCAAAATCCAAGATCATTTCAAATGGGTGCTTGGTTCCAAATCTTTGCGTAAAAGAAAATGCATTGTAAAAGAGCCGACTCTTTGGCAGGCATCCATTTCCAATGAGCTTTTCTCAATGTTTGTTAGTCATTCTATTTTGTCTCCATAAAAACTCAAAAGCCATAGTTAAAATCACTTGTTAAAACCATTTAAATAAGCCCTCGATTTTACTCCAGGACATTATTAAGTGAGATAACTGGGCCATATATCAGATGTGTGCAGTCAATTATGTCTGAAAAACATGAAGTTTTTAATAGCCTTCATTTTATAAGTGTATTCAATAAGTTTTGCTCTTGTTTTGATTAGTTATAGACCAAAATGCAGATTGAAACAGTTCTCTCTTCAGCTATACATGTTTTCCGACAAAAACTAACAAGCTCATTTACCATCTACCAGAAAGATCCCCTATCCCCGCATGGCACTGTAGATTTGAAACATCGATCTCTGTCATATTTTCCTTGTAATGTGAGTACAACTTGTCACTGCTTACAAATGGAAAGATTTTTTTGATTATCGTCTTAAGAGCCCTGAGAAAGGGTTTTTTTTTTCATAAGATTTTTGTAGACTGTACACAACTAAGTGCACTAAATCAGCACCTGTCCCTGCTGCATCAGCTAAAGGCAGATTCGTACCCCCTCACCATGACTCCATCTCTCCACAGATGCCCCATTAATCAGGGGGAAAGTTCTGGGCGCCGGGCCAGTTTGGGATTACGATGTCCAGATATCTGCATCTTCATCACAGACAAAGACCAAACGCACATCTGGAAAGACTCCGAGACTCCGTTGCTTTGCCTTTTTTTTTGACAGCAATATGATTCATTTTTACAATTCGTACTCCCACAGCACTAACCAACTTCTCCACTGCCATTTCTGCAGATAAGTTGGGGTTGGGTCATATCATCGTTGTTTATACAAGGAAAATGTTAGGGATACATATTGTGAATCCCTCCAGCCCTTGAAATTGAGTCATGAATCATTAGCCTTCTTAGCTGAATTATCAATACGCGGTAAAAAAACACTAACGCCATAATAAAATGTTGGAAGTACAAACACTCAACATCTTCTAAAGCACTAAAGTCTTCACTGATGTAATTAATTTACTTTAGCTTTTTTTTTTTTTATCAAATGGTGTAATCTGTCAACATGACTTAAAATGCCTCACTGCAATATTTTAGACTAACATAACAAACAAAGAACTATAGTTTTATTAAAGTAGTTAATAAAAAAATTTAAATTTTCTAAAACCTCTATATAGAAATTTGATGAATGGCAATATGTAAATCAAATAAATGAAATACAAATTAATGTTAAGATTTCAAAAATATTAGAGAAATATGCCATATATGTTAAATATTTTTCAAAATATTGCAAAAATGGCCATTATGTGCATGAGCGTGTGTGCGTGTGTGTGTGCGTGTGTGTGTGTGTGCGTGCGTGTGTGTGCGTGCGTGTGTGTGCGTGCGTGTGCGTGCGTGTGCGTGTGCGTGCGTGTGTGTGTGTGTGTGTGTGCGTGTGCATGCGTGCATGTGTGTGTGTTTGGAGTAAGACTTATGACGTAATTATGACATGATTTTTATTTTTGGGTGAACTATCTCTTTAAATGAGGGTAAATGGTGAGTAAATTTTCATTTTTGAGTTAATGATCCTCATTTATTAATATTTACAAATATACCAATACATTCTGCGAAATATATTAGTTAGTTCAAATGAACTAATGCAATACATACATGAGGCTTACATATAACACACCATATACTGCCTACAATGCATCATATAAGCAATTGATACATGGTATCATACAAACAAAGGATACCATAGTTCAAAGTATTACCACAAATATAATTTCCATTCCAAGAGTTTCCAGCACTTCGTATTCAGTCCTCAACCTTTTTTTAACAGTAAAGAATGATAAACTGCCATAGTCTGACCTTCTCAACCTGTAACTTCAGCCTACCAGCAGCTGCACACCTGTATCCCGGCCTCCTCCTCTCTTCCTTCCTCCCTCTGTCTCCAGTGTTTTGCGTGTTTCTTGTTTGGGCTCTCTGAGTCTTTTCTGGGGCCCCCAAGCCTGCATCCTGCCCAAGTCTCAGAGAAAGACAGCCATATTGAGCATGACAAAGTGGCTCCTCCAGCTGAGTTTGGCAAAGACCCACACATTCATAGGGAGGTATTGATTCGAGGGTCAGTAAGTCTAGTGGAGAAACCTGACTCTCCTCAGCTGTGATAATGGCCCGTGTTCCCTCAGGAAATACCTGCCCAGAGAGAAAGACAGAGGTTAGGGGAGAGAGCAGGACAGAGTAACAGCGTCTCTATTGTTCGTGTGGCCCGAGTTGATGAGGGCAGAGTGACAACCCTAAACAGCAGCTCCACCCAGAGAGAGACGCGAGGCAGCCGAGCCTGAGATCACTCACCTTTGTCATTAGCAAAATGAGATCAGCAGAAGTGATATACGCCAGTGAGGCTATTCACTTTCCAGAGCACACCCAAAAATGGGAATGTTTTGCAAATATTCAAGCACGCTATTGTTCTGTTAAAAATTAAGTATATATGTGACCCTCTCTGTGAAAACCCAGCTAAAGATCTTAATTCTTTTTTGTGATTCACTGTTGTCTATATAAAATCATTCTATTTAATGTAAAGAATATTTTGTGCAAATATAAACTTGATATCTTTGATATCGACTGAGCCTTGTCAATGGTTTGCTTCATTTCAGACTCAGAAAATTGTCTTTTTTGAGAAATTTCAATGTAATGATAAGCTTATATTTAAAGATGCAACACATCTGAACCATAATTATCCTGACTATGTGCCATATAACAAATTAAAGCTGAGATTCTCCCATTTTCGTTCATATATGCCACAAGTTTTGCAAGCACTTCTAATTTATTATAAAGAATTAAACTCCCAATAGTTTCCAAAAAACTGAAACTATTGGGGTGTGGGAGTGTTTTTACTATTTTTTCAGTTGCCTTTATGTATGGCCATGATTAATTTCAGGGGTGTCCAAACTTTTTGTTACGAAGGGCCAAAAACCAAACTTGATTGAGGGCTTTGAGCCAAAGGTAAATATATCAAACAGTATTTCATTAAAGTTGCCATGGGTAATTTCCTCATTTATTTCCTAATATGTAAAAAATTACAGAAACGGTGGCACAGTGGTTAGCACTGTCGCTTCACAGCAAGAAGGTCACTGGTTCGAGTCCCGGCTGGGCCAGTTGGCATTTTTGTGTGTTCCCCACAGTCCAAAGACATGTGGTATAGGTGAATTGAATAAACTAAATTGGCCATACTATATGAGTGTGTGTCAATGAGAGTGTGTATATGTTTCCCAGCACTGGGGGTTCACCTGCATGTGTGCTGGGCTACAGCCGGAAGGCGACCCCTGATGAATAAGGGACTAAGCTAAAGGAAAATGAATAAATAAATAACTAGAAAACATTACTTTTAGCATTTTATTATTATTATTATTATTTTTTTACAATGAAATAATTACAATAAAATCATAAACAATTCCTTTTATAACACAATGGAGTTCAATGCTGAATACACTAGTCAAGCTGCACCTGCCTTTGCCTTGCTCGCTGATGATTCAATCAGCTGATTCATTTACAACATTTAATTGAAATGTTTAATTTCAGTTTGCTTTTTTTTTGTAGATCAACAATAAAACAAACAAAAAGTTACGTTAAATTGGAAATGATGATCTTTGTTAAAGACATTCCCTCAATCCTTCAATTCTCAGTTTCTTCTCAGATGAGATGGTGGGTCAAAGGTTAAAACTTTGGCTCACAGCCCTAGTTAGGGCAACTCCGATTAAGATACTGAGATGAAAACAGCATGAATACATTGTTCTGCTTATTTAGGTTGATATGCAAAATATGCAAGTTTTGTATGGTTCAGTGATAGTGTACATTCTGTTTCCAAACACTCTATGTCAGGGGTCACCAAACTCGGTCCTGGAGGGCCGGTGTCCTGCAGATTTTAGCTCCAACCCTAATCAAAGACACCTGAAGCCGCTAATCAAGCTCTTACTAGGTATACTAGAAACTTCCAGGCAGGTGTGTTGAGGCAAGTTGGAGCTAAACCCTGCAGGGACACCGGCCCTCCAGGACTGAGTTTGGTGACCTCTGCTCTATGTACTACCCCATTTCTAAAAAAAACTTGTTTTATAACTCAAATGCAAAAAAATCAAGAATCTGTTTTTTTTATTTTTTATTTTTCTCTTTAACCTTTATTTTGTTGTAACGTTTGTCTGCGATGGACTTCAAAAATTAGGGACAGAGGCATGTGTCACTTCAACTTTCCTTTTAAACTATGTTGTTTAATTGTTTGGGAATTGAGGCTGTTAAAATTTAAGAAGCTAAAAATTGTTGCTGTGTTTTTAGATTTGTCTATATAATATTTTTAGACAATACAATGTCCATTGTTTAACTTAAAACAAAGCAAAGAAAGCAATATTTGGAAATAGCCACGATTTTCAACTAAAATGAATAAAAAGATTTTTTTGCTGTTGACCAATTGTCATTTTTGTGGGGAAAAATATGGCAATATAATTTACATTATTTGTATTTGCTCGAAAGTAATTGATTTATTTAATCTTGCATGTGATATCTTTAAATTATTTATTTGCTTGCTTGCTTGTTTGTTTGTTTGTTTGTTTGTTTGTTTGTTTGTTTTTTATTTGTTTGTTTGTTTTTTAATACTGTTGGTCAAACCCGAATTGGGTCAAACCCAAACTCTTAAATTGTGAAAAAAGTAGTGTCTAAAGACGCTTGTGCAATCCTAAACATTTAAGAAACTAAAGATCAAACTAAAGCACATGTTCATAAAATAAGTGTAATTTAAGTCACCAAATTTTTAAATAAGCAAGTACATAATAATCACATGATTTTAAACAAATCAAAACACACACACACACACACACGCACACACACACACGCACACACGCATGCACACACACACACACACACACACACACACTCCCACACTCAAAAATAAATCTTCAAAAAGCAATAGTTTAACATTTATGTCAGCCGGTGCCCTCAGAAATGTCAATTGATTCACTTTCACCTCACTCATGTGTGTTTGTTGACAGGCTCTTCACACGACCTGACGTTTATATCTTTAAGGTTGATGAATGACTTTGCTGATGTCTCAATAAACAGTGTGGAGAAACGTAATGAAAAGCACCATTAGACATGATTGAAGGTTTTGATGGGGCCATTGATGGAGAGGAGAGCAGAGTAACCGTTCATTTTCATCACAAATTACTACACTAAAAAGCACTGTATCATGATGATAGGAGGAGAAGAGAAGCTGTGGATCGGTTGTTTTAAAACTGACGTCTCACTCTCAAAAAAGAAATTTCAGCCAAAATCAAAATGTAATTTGTTATAGCAATCAACCACACTAATAGCTAGAGAAACTGTTCACGGCCTGGCAGGAATGAGGCTGAATGCATCAAATTCCAGTGGTGTTTGTGTGTGTTGGCGTCTCATGGTGGTAATGTGGAGATCTAGCACTCCACAAGAAACACGATACCAGAGGTTTGAGAAGTGACAGCTGCTGTTGTGTGCGTGTGTGCGTGTGTGTAAGGACAGGAATGGGGGCGGCTGCAGCTGCAGCTCTAGCAGATGATGATAAGGGTCAAAAACCAGATGCAGGTTTCTATCAAGCCCCTTCAATCGCACAGATACACAGAGAGAGAGAGAGAGAGAGAGAGAGAGAGAGAGAGAGAGAGAGAGAGTCAGAGAGAGAGAGTGCCTCTCGAAAACGGTTCAGGTGTACAAAGATACATATGATGTCACAGCACTATGTTTGGTCAAAAATGATGACTCTGTCATCCTATAACTTTGACCTCAGTGACCTGTTGAAATTCAGAATAACTGCTCTCAGGCCTGTGGTGCGGTTGCCATGCATTTAAAGTAAGTTCCTAAACTTAAGTTAGGGAGGAGCGAGTCCATCTAATATGTCGATCAACAGCTAGAGTGTATAAGCAGTTGCTTACGTTGCTTCAGTCTCAGCTGTTCCAACATCCCAAAATCTACACCTTCCTTCATCCCAGGTACCTTGCCCTTTGTAGTCACCCTAGCATTCCTGGAGGCCTGCAGAGTTTAGATCCAAACCTGCTCCAGAACACTTACCTGATGGTTTCAAACAAATCCGGAGAACTTAATTAGCTTGATCCGGTGTGTTAAATTAGGGTTAAAGCTAAACTGTGCAGAACTGTGGCCCTCCAGGAGTTTAACATCGTAGCCCTAAAGGGATACTTGCCCCAAAAATGAAAAGTCGGGATCATTTATTCACCCTTGACTAGCTTTCAGACAAGTCTGAGGTTTTTAGTTAGTTAGTTAGTTAGTTAGTTAGTTAGTTAGTTAGTTAGTTAGTTAGTTAGTTAGTTAGTTAGTTAGTTAGTTAGTTAGTTAGTTAGTTGGTAAACGGTTACTGGTTGCCAACATTTTTCAAAATAACAAATTTTGTGTTCAACAAGTCAAGGGTGAGTAAAACAATATGATTTTAGATACACACATTCACTGCAACAAATAACCATTTAAATACGAGAAATAAATAAATAAATGTTTTGAGAATACAGGCTAGAAACAAGTCAAATTATCTGCCAATGCAGTAAAATAATTATATTTTGTATGATTTTTGAACATCTTGTTAATAAGAGTGCTCAGCAAGATTTCTCAGTGAATATAGGCAATGTATTTTGGTGCATTTAAACAAAACAGATTTATTAAACAGATATATTTATTAAAATAATATTTTAGTCACCAAACATATTTAGAAGTTGAAAGATAATACTATTAAATTCAAGCAAAATATTGCAATAGAAAAAAATTACAACCTACAAAATTTCAACTAAATTTTTCAATTTTTTTGCTTCTCTTGATCTTTTTCCTTTTTTTAAAATTTGTATTTATTATTTTTTTATAACATATAAATTTGGGTGTACTAGTTTTTGGACTGTTATCGTAAGTTATTTTGTTAGATAAGCTCGTGTGAGGGGTGTACTTATATATGCTGAGCACTGTATGTTGTTAAGATTTCTTGAAAATCACAAAAAAGAAGAAAACTTACACAGGCTTTTAAACTGTTTTTCTTTTTTTTGTGTGAAAAGGTTTTAAAACTCGATATTTTTAGAAACTAGATTCTAAACAGCAGAATTTCTTAATTTTGAAAACGAGTCTTAAAAGTCTTAAATTGAGCAAAAACATTTAAACTTAAGACTTGACAGTAGTTACAATGCAAAATTTGCAACAAAACATAAACAAATATATTTTGTCATTAAAGAACAAGTAAAAGTGTGATTGAGCGGTTTTTTTTTTTCTTTTCTTTTTTTTCTTTTTTTTTTCTTTTTTTTTATAAAGTCTTAAAATACAAGGATGGTCTTAGATTATGTCTCCGGTTGTAATAAGTTAAATTTGCAGGTAAAATACACTTTATTTAAAATGCCTATATTTAATAACTAATAAGAAATATATATAAATAATCTTAAACAATCATAATATTCCTACACAATCAGATTTTGCATAATATTTTATTTTTAAAACAGGATCAGTAAGATTTGTTTATTTTTTTGCCTAGAAATAAGATTGTAACTCTTGACTAGATAAAGAGATTTGCAATGCTGTTAGATTAAACATAAATGTGCATGTGGTAAAATCACTAATGTGATATAAGACAAACATATGATTTATTTAGGTTATGCTAACAAAAAAATTATAATTTTTAAAAGTCCATTGGTAGAATAACCTCCTTAATGGATAATTCAAACAAAAAATAAAATACTGTCATCATTCATTCTTCCTCGTGTTGTTTCAAACCTGTATGAATTTCTTGCTTTTGTAAAAAGCTTAAAGAAAGATGATTTATAAAACTTTTGATTTGTTATTGTTCATTTAGTGAGTCAGTGCAACTAAAACACTCAAACTTTCATTGTGTATCCAAAAAAATAACATGACATTTGACATTCAATGGGAGTAATTTGGCACTGAGTTTTCTTATTCTCTGTTCCAGAGAGAAACGAAAGTCATACAGGTTTATACAGACAGACAGAGAGGCATTCCAAAGATGTGAAGCTGCCTGGAGAGTTTCAGCTTTCCAAAAGCAGTGATGTTTTATCAGCGGTTTCGTGAGCCAAGAGCACAGGAGAATCTCAGTCCAGGCCCTTGCTGATTTGTGAAATTCTGAGTTTCTTTCCCTGGAGCCTGGAGCTTATCTACACTGTAGTAAGCATATTATTTGTCATTGGTGATTATCATTGATTTGTGTGAGTCTGATATGGCCAAATCGAGTTCAAATTGACTTAAGTCGGCATGAAAAGGAAATTATGATCACCTTGATAATTCTACTGCAATCTGCACTCTATATAAAGTCAAAATTATTAGACCTCCTTTGATTTTTTTTTTCTTTTTCAAATATTTCTCAAATGATGTTTAACAGGGCAAGGAATTTTTCACAGTATTTCCTATAATATTTTTTTCTTCTGGAGAAAGTCTTATTTGTTTTATTTTGGCTAGAATAAAAGCAGTTTTTACTTTTTTAAATGCCATTTTAAGGTCAATATTATTAGTCCTCTTAAGTAATGTGTTTGTTTGTTTTTTCAATTGTCTACAGAACGAACCACTGTTATACAGTGTTATTTGCCTAATTACCCTAACTCGCCTAACTAATTACCCTAACATTAACCTAGTTAAGTCTTTAAACTGCACTTTAAGCTGAATATAGTATCTTGAAAAATATCTAGTCAAATATTATGTTCTGTCATCATGGCAAAGATAAAATAAATCAGTTATTAGAAATTAGTTATTAAAACTGTTATGTTTAGAAATGTATTGAAAAAAATGTTCTCTCCGTTAAACAGAAATTGGGGAAAAAATATACAGGGGGGCTTATAATTCAGAAGAGCTAATAATTCTGACTTCAGCCGTTTATATTCCCATCAATGTGTCCATGAAAACATCACTTTCAAAAACAAAACAAATTTTCACATAACCTGTTTCATCCTACAAAATGTCCTTCTTATAACCTTATAAAGGTTCTTATACAGATAATATTATTAAATTGTTCCTAATATTAAGAAAAAAAATGATTCCTCCTCCTTCTGCTTACTGTAGCTTTCATGTAGAAAACAAACATGTGTGATGTCATGTAGAACAAAATCGTTTTAATCAGCAAGCTTCACTTCAGATTTAATCCAGAATTTCAAGCATTTTCCTTACATTTTCTTTAAACTGGAATGATATACAACAAATACATAATTTACAGTAAACAGAATCAATTAATAATATTATGTTATGCAAATGCTTAAGTACAATGTTACTAATTGTTGTTTAAATTACTGTTAAACTTTTTAAACCACTAACAGAGTTCACAATAACAGAGTTGACACTTTCCAACATTTTCTGATTTAGCTCAAGATGCTAACCTCAAACCAACTGCAACATACTGCTAACATACTGAATCAACCAACTCAATTTTTCATTTCGTCCATGATGACATTAAAGTCGCAGCTTGCTGTTTAATTGCTATCTGAAATGGTTGTTTCAACTGCAATACCTTCTCAATAAAACTTTCACAGAGTTAGCCTATTTTTAGAGAATGCATGCAAAGTTATTGGACACGAATGCATGTATTGACACACGTAGACTGACATGTTTCTGACCATTTTCCGTTATGAATGCACACGGCTAAACAAATCATAAAAACTGCAAATTATACAGAAATTTGATGTTTCATGCAAATGTTTATTTAACTTAGTAGAGTAAGCAAAATTAGACTTAATTATTTGGTGATAATTGAAGTTTAAAAGGAATCAAAAATTCTAAATCAGATTATTTATCAATGCCCTAGTCAAGCAATTGCAATTGAGATGAACGAAAATAATAATACATGTTTTCCAGGTATTATAGACATTCTTGTAAAGCATGGACATGACATTTCTTACAGCGAACTGGTCAAACTAGTTCATGATCTCAGTTTCTCATTTGATTAGAGCCTGGGCTGAAATGATAACCATTACACAGTTCATTATTTAGTCTCCAGTCTTTATCCCAAGGGAACATCCGAGACGTTTTGGAAGCCTATAGCACCTCATATCTCCGACATGTCATTTGTCTTGTACTTGATCTTTTTAATAATCTGCCCTCTGATGTTTCCATGTCTGACCTCTAAAAAGACACTGACATTAGCGAGCATGGACTCACATCTGCTGCTGTCTTTCACTTATAAAGTAAAGCAATACTGTGGTGTACTCATAATTACTCATGGTAATTGAATTGCTTTATGACACAATAGACTTAAAATGGGTATCGCTAGTTGTTTGCGCATTGCTGATTATGAAGTATACATGTGTAGCTGCCTATGAAGTTTATTTTTTATAGCATTTAATGAACATTTTGGTGTATCCAGCCTGATCTCATGAGGAAACGTAACTATATTATGCTTTGTCAGTTTAGTGGCTAATATGTACAAATTTGTACAAGTTCAGTCTTATGAAAATATAGGATTTTTAAAAAGAGGCGGGGCACCAAACTTCACCCCTACATCTAACCATAATTGGGGGATAAGAAAATCATGCTAAATTGTATGCATGAGATCATACAAATTCATACAAATTAGCCACTAAATCAAACAGCTCCATGAGATAATGATGGTGTATCAGACTTGCTATATACATTTTAACAGTCCATTACTAAATCATAGAGTTAATGATGTAATATTTTTTTTTTTTAGGGAAAGCAATATTTTTTTAACAATAACTGATATCCTTTTTAAAGACAGACAAGTTGTAATTTCAGAGGTTGTTAACTGATTGTATATGCTTTTCTTGAGCCAATATGTTTGCATTAATTCAACTTATTTTGGAAAATAATTGTGTTCAATAGCTGAATTTGTTCAGAAAAACTACATTACCCATGATGCTGTACAGAACATTCCACAAATCATAGAATCGTATTAAGAAACAATACAAATTTTCAGGCACTTCTTTGCTATTTTTAATGTCATTATTTTTCTCATACTTGACTGGTTTGGTTCATGGCGCATAACTCTAAAACCTTTAAAAATCTTTAAAATCCCTATGGGAAAAAACAAAAAAAAAAAAAAAGTATGGTGACACTACTGCACTCTACAGGGGACAGATGAATTGAATTTATTTAACATATTAAATATTTCTTAACACATTGATAGTATGAATATTCATAGGTATTGTTTTCTTTCTTCTCATATTTTCTATGTGGCTATTTATCAATTTTATAGGAGAAATAAATAACTTCCTCATCTGCATCCAAATTCTTGTGTTTGATCAAATCTTCTACTATTACATCTAATTTATATGTCAAATTAACACTTTTATTTTTTTTATACATTTTTATATTTATTCTTGATGGCCAGTAGTGAATTTTGAAAAAAAAAAATTCATTGTCATGCATTCATTCATTCATTCATTCATTCATTCATTCATTCACTCATTCATTTATTCATTATCTTTTAGTCCCTTTATTAATCTGGGGTCGCAACAGCGGAATGAACTGCCAACTTCCAGCATATGTTTTATGCAGCGAATGCCCTTCCAGCTGCAACCCGTCACTGGGAAACATCCATACACACTCATTCACACACATACACTAAGGACAATTTAGCTTACCCAATTCACCTATACCACATGTCTTTGGACTTGTAGGGGTAACCGGAGCACCCGGAGGAAACCCACGCTAACACGGGGAGAACATGCAAACTCTACACAGAAATGCCAACTGACCCAGTCGAGGCTCGAACCAGCGACCTTCTTGCTGTGAGGCGACAGCGCTACCTACTGTGCCACTGTGCCGCCCTATTCATTGTCATATTAGACTTTTTTCTTATTAGACTTTTTCATATTAGATTGTGGTTCATAGTGACCACATTTTGTAATAAAAAACTTTTGTAACATTATATAATTCATTATATAAGGGGGGGAAAAGTATTCTTGTCCCTAAACTGACCCAAAAATTAAATCATGTAAATCAGACTAAACTGTTAGATGTTAACTTTAGCCTTCATGAGAATGTTACATTTCTTGAAAGTACTGTATGTCAGTATATTTACATTAAACCTGACAAAAGTTATACATATGTTCCTTTCTAAGGGCAGCAGCACAGCTAATGTGAACTTTAGCGAATACTGTGTTTTGACCCAGGCCCATACTTGAGATACTCCAGATGGCATGGCAGCCGCTTCTGTTTTATCACTCTAATTAAAGAAATGTGACGCTTGTTTAAGTGCTGTCTTACACCCTGACGGGGTACTAGTGCTACTTTACAGTTTGCAAAATGGCTACAGCCAGTAGGGGTTATTTTTATGAAACACTTTAAATGACCAGGTCTGTAAACTTCAGATGCTTCTGCGAGACTGTACTGCCGCCACTCATGTGGTTGGATTTACTTGATATTGTGTGGTAAAGTTACCTGTTCTGAGAGGAAATCTTCAGCCTCTACCAAACTTAAAGACAAATGTGCTTATCCGGAGGAAAATAAATACTTAAAAATTCCTGGATACAGTTCACATATGCCCACTTGTTCATACAGCGCCAATGTGAGTCTACATCACCACATTTTAAAATCTACACACTATTAATGGGCTTTTCTCACAGCAACTGTGTAAGACCTCAGAGCTAAACAGTGAAGTTGGTTAAATTGTCTTTGGGAGGGAGGTAAGTTGGTGAAAAACATGTTGTCTTTGGAGCCAGTGTGAGATAATGGGAAAAGGACTGTTACCGTTTGAGCCCTGGCATGCATTCATGGAAACTGAGATGGACGGAGCTCTGTCCTTTGATGATTTCAGTGCAGATGTGACATTAACAGCAGGAACAGTTAGAGCCTCTGAAAAGAGTGCAGACTGGTTCAATACAGTCCTTTTATATTGAACAGGACGCCTGTGTCCATATCTTTTTTATATTTCAATATTTCAGGTATTTTTAGATTAAAGGGGCCATGAACTGAAAAATCAAAATTCCCTTGATCTTCTGACATATAAGAGGTCATTGTTCTACAAAAACATCTTGCAAGTTTCAGAACTCAGAATGAATCACAAACATGTATTTTTGAAACGTTACGGTTACTAAAGTAACCCTCGTTCCCCGAGGGGGGGAACGGAAATGCTATGTGGAAAAACCTCCACTATGGGGATTTCGTCAGAAAGCCAATCATTCTGAAGAGTAAATAATCGGTCCAATGAAATGCCAATGAGTTGGCGGTGTCAGCGTGCGCAGCTGGCAGCAATCATAATCAGCTTGTGAATAAGAATGCCGGCTGTGCCACACAACCACACCTTTTCAAGCTGAAGAAGCCGAACTACAACTGTCAGCTAAGGCGCAATCCCTGTGGCGAAGGAACATAGCATTTCCATTCCCCCCCTCGGGGAACGAGGGTTACTTTAGTAACCATAACGTTCCCCAGCAGGAGGGGAACTTCAATGCTATGTGGAAAAACTTCCACTATGGGGAAATCTATGGAAAACGCCACAGTGATTGAACCTTACCACGTTGCTGGTGAGAGGTTTGCCAGGCTCCATCATCACCAGAGACGCAGCCCACCAACGTGTCCCCTGGCCCTAACTTACCTTACTTACCTGTGAAGCGCTTAAAGGCTTATTTATATTTTTTGGGGAGTCGTAAAAAATACACCTAGTTAAGATACTAGGAATTTTAAATTACGACAGTACGTTGGGAAGCGTGCAGTCCCGATAGGGAGGATGCTGCGGAGGCCACCTGCTGCCCAATGGGGAGACCTGGTGGCAGGAAGACATATGGACTAACCCTGAAAAGGGGGAGAACACATATGAAGGATGGTTAGCGGGCAGGGAAGACACGGGCCCACCTAAGAGGAGGAACTAACCGTGGCTGAGTGAAGCATATGGGATCGCCAGTGGGGATCGCGCATAGCAGGTACCTATACCCAGAACGCGGGCTGACCAAGTGGGCATGCCAACTACGTAATGGGCCAGGCACCTGACTCCTCCGCTGAGTCAGATGCTGGGGGCCTCGGAGGAACTCTGCAGGGTTCGCCAAATGGGGAACTCAACTGAACAGAGTGAATAAGCGCACAAATCTCTGTGTTAGAGAGAAAGGCGCCGCAAGCGTGTTTCAACACCGTACTGAATTTCCTCATTCACTGGCGTATCCAGCACACGTGAGGAAAATCAGCCCACTCAAAGGTTTCTCAGAATGGAAACGGCACTTCCCGTCTGCCGATCATAACAGAAAAGGAGCTGCTTAGAGTCGTAAGCTCTAATGCGGTCACATAGCGCTGAGCGCGAACAGGACACAGCAAAGAAAGGGGCTGGGTCTGCCTCCTCCGTGGGCAGCGCTTGCAGGTTCACTACATAGTCTAAAAAGAAGCGCTGTAGGAACCTCGGGCACGTAGGTGGGCCGGGGTCTCAGGAAAACGTGAGAGTGGGCCGGCCCGAATTGCTGGCACACTTCGCTGACCGAAAATGCCTCCAGATACCCGACCCTCTTGACCGATGCCAACGCAACCAGCAGAGCTGTCTACCTGGACAGAAAACTTAAAGATACTGAGTCGAGTGGATCGAGCAGACCTCTCCTAAGAGAGATCTCCAAGTGGGTATGAGAGGGGGACAGGATTGATTTAATTAACCAGCGTCTCGCCCCTCTGGGAACTGGATGATGAGGCGATGCTTTCCCAGCGCGCTGTCATCCCCGCATCCTTAGAGCGGGGATGATCGTAACGCCAACCCCTCAGCGCGGAGGGGACAGCCTTAGCTCCAGCCAACTGAAGGAGGAAAGCATCACACTGATCTGGCATGTCCGGGGTCCTTCTCGGAGAGAAGTACACCACACAGCGAATAGACTCCACTTCAGGGCGTAGGCATGGCCGTGGCTGAGTGACCTGGTCCTCGTCCTCCCTGACGTAACACAGTATCTGCGAGTAGGCTCACTGGAGAGAAATGCGTATTTACGCACGCCCAGGGGCCAGCTGTGTTAGCCAGCGCGCAGAGCGCACCTATAACAGCTGGACAGCCGGGGGTGGAGTCTCAGTTTTCCCGGGCGTGAACTGCCGTGAGAGCGCATCGGCTGCACGGTTGAGTTCGCCGGGGGGAAAAAATGGCACGCAGCGATTCCGCGGCATATGACTCCGGAGGAGCAGACGGCGAGTGAGCTGAGACATGCGGCGAGAGCGGATACCCCCTGTGCAGTTGATATACGCCATCGTCGCCGTGCTGTCCGTCCTGACCAGCACGTGTTTCTCCTCTAGCACCGGTAAAAACAGTGCAGCGCAAGATACACTGCCAACAGCTCCACGCAATTAATATGCCAATAAAACCGGATTCCTTCCACGGACCCGCAGCTGCATGCCCGCAACTCACGGCCCCTCAGCGCGTACTGGAAGCATCCGTCGAAATGACGACATGCCTGGACACTTGTTCTAGAGGCACACAGGCCTGTAGAAACGCAGGGTCCGTCCAGAGGCTGAGGGCACGGCGACACAGCGGAGTGACAGTCACCCGGTGCGTGCCCGCGTGCCATGCGCGTCTAGGGACCTGATCGGGAAGCCAATGCTGAAGCGGTCTCATATGGAGCACCCCGAGCGGCGTGAAGCGGCTACGGATGCCATATGCCCCAGGAGCCTCTGAAATGATATCAGTGGGACCACAGTTTTCCTGTCGAACTCTCTCAGACAGGTCAGCATCAGCCCACGTCATGGTGATCGAGTCCAGCTCCAACCCGAGAAAAGAGATGCTCTGCACGGGGGCGAGCCTACTCCTTTCTCGGTTGACCCAAAACCCCAACAGGTCGAGGTGCCGGAGCACCCAGTCCCTGTACATTATCAATTGATCCCGCGAGTGAGCTAAAAAAGCCAGTCATCGAGATAATGGAGTATGCAGATGCCCGCGAGCCAAAGGGGCATTAGGGCATCCTCCGCGAGCTTCGTGAAAACCCGCGGAGACAGGGAGAGCCAGAAAGGGAGGACTTTGTACTATCATGCTCGACCCTCGCACGCAAACCGCAGAAACTGCCGGTGGCGTGGGAAAATGGAGAAATGAATGTACGTGTCCTTCAGGTCTATCGCTGCAGACCAATCCTGAGGACGGACGCACCGGGGGATGTGCTTCTGCATGAGCATTCTGAGCGGCTGCTTGTAAGGCAGCGGGTCAAAATGCGCAGAACTAGGATTGGTCATAACCCACTGCTCTTTTAGGGTACGATGAAGTACAGACTAAAAAGCCCATACCTCATCTCGGCTGGAGGGACTGGCTTGATTGCATCCTTCGCCAGGAGGACAGCAATCTCCTCGCACAAGAGAGGGGCGGACACAGGGCTGACACCTGGTGTAATACACGCCCGTGAACTTGGGGGACCGTTTAGCGAACTGAATCGCATAGCCTGATTGTCCGAATGAGCCATCGCGACGGGCTGGGCAGCGCTAACCAGGCTGGCAGAGCCCACGCGAGTGACATCATCGGTGCAATCACTGACGCACCAGCGGTGGGGCAGCACGGGATGGGAGAGCTCACCCCGGGAGGCATGCGTCCCAAGGAAGAGCGGAAGTAAAGAGGTTTAATCTTAACTTCGTCCCAAGAGCCCGCAGGGCGGCTAGGAGTGCGAGAGAAAGGAGCCCGTCCTCTGGCACTCACAGAGCCTGTGGCGAAGAGCACCGATCCTGCGAGCTGGAAGGCATAGCGTCCCATACTGGCAGTGTTCGGGCTATCACACCCGGAGAGAGCAAAAAATTGCTCTTAAAAAATTTAGTAGCCATACGGCCTTTTTGTTAATGATATGGGTGTCCCTGGCCCTCCGCCAGGGAAAGAGCAAACATCCTTTTTTCCGAGTGGCCCGTCTCAGGGACGCTTCGCGGTCCGTACTGGACTTAGCGGCGCCCTGAGGCGGGGGGCGGTGATCGTCTGTGAGGTGCTCAACGCTGCCGCTTAACCAGTTGAACGGACAGGGCGGCGGAGCAGATTTTGGAGCCACAGACGAGCGCCCTCGGCGAGAAGCAGCCAAAGTGGACGAATCGACGGGGAGAGCGGTTTTTGAGCCCGCCGATCGCACTTGACTACTCTTTCACCGAAGTGAATTCCTGGGTGAACTCACCCCGGTGTCGCCGAACAGGTATGGGTGTGTTAAGAAAGCGAACTTTGTCAACGACATGCATATCTGCCAGGCTTAGCCAGAGGTGGCGTTCCTGGACCACTAGTGTGGTCATCGTCCTTCCCAGGGCACTCGCAGCCGACCTGGTGTTTTTAGAGCAAAGTCGGTTGCAGTGCGTAGTGCATTAAGCCTGGGTCGGAACCTTCCTCGTGCCGCTGGGCCAGCGCTTGCACTAGCCATAGCAAGCAAAACGGAAGCAGCCTGGCCCGCAGCAGTGTAGGCTCTGGCCCTGAGGGACGCAGACAACCTACACGCTTTGGACGGGAGCCGAGGCTAACCACTCCAGAAAGGGGCACCACGCGGGCAAGATTGACCGCGCTAGCACACTCGACCTGGGGTTTTGCCTCATACCCCCTGGCTGCTCCGTCATCGAAGAAGGTGAGGGCAGAGCGCACGCAGACCGGGAAGAAAAAGGTGCCCTCAGCGCTGCGTGAACTTACTGTGCACCTCCGGGAAGAAGGGGACGGGAGGCTTAGAGGGTTTCCCCTTCTTATCCTCCACGTAACACCCGTCTAATCGGTCCGGCGGTGAAGCTGGGGGACAAGCCATCTCCAGCCTCGTCGCCGAAGCAGCCCGGGTTAGCACGGCCATCATATCAGATGCCATATCCGGAGCCTCGCTTACCACCCCTGAGGGAGGAAGCGGGTCCGAATTGTCATTGGAAAATGACAGCCCACCCTCCGATGCAGCGATGGACATCTGGTCCTCGGTGTCATCGAGTAAGAGGGCGACCCTCCAGAAGGATGGTGCGCTTCTCTCACTCGAAGCTTGGATGGAGCGCGCTGAGGAATGGGAGGTCCGCAAGCCCGAGGGCGGCGGATTGACCCCCACTGTGACCCTCAGATCTGCCCGAGTGCCAACCGCTACTTGCGGGGGACAACAGGGGTGGTTCGCCCTTTTGCAAGAGCGAACCGCGATCTTAGCTGCACAACAGACATGCCATCGCAGTGATGGCATGCGCTGCCCGCGAGCACCGCATTAACATGCTGGTCCCCCAGACATGCAATACAGTGCTCGTGCCCATCATCCGTGGACAGGAAACCACCGCATCCAGAAACGCACGGTCGGAGCGACGTCTTTAAAAAGACGCGCTGCCCGACCGTGTTGCTCTTTTAGGAAATTTGCTTAAATTTATACGCACCGCTCTTGAAGTACCGGTCCAGCGAAACGCCCAGGGACAGGAGAAACCCAGCTCGACCACCGCTGCTCGCGTTGTTGCTCGCGCTGGAACCGGGAGAAATCAGCCTCTCAGAAGACGGCAGCTTTCTCTCACTCTCTCTCTCTCTCGAACAAAGTCGGAGGATGACAGCAAAACGTCTCTTTCAGACTGCACATGAGGCTTCTGAAAGCGAAAAGGTGTGGTTGTGTGGCACAGCCGGCATTCTTATTCACAAGCTGATTATGATTGCTGCCAGCTGCGCACGCTGACACCGCCAACTCATTGGCATTTCATTGGCCCGTTTAATTACTCTTCAGAATGATTGGCTTTCTGACGAAATCCCCATAGTGGAAGTTTTTCCACATAGCATTGAAGTTCCCCTCCCGCTGGGGAACTAAAAAGTATCCTTTTGAAAAATATCTACAACGCAAAGTTGAAGGTTGACATGTCTCTTCATTTTCACAGAAGCTGTAGATGTTTATTTATTTTGGGTTTCTATATTTTTTCTATATTGATTATTTATTTATTGTGGGCTTTACACATTAGTAAATCAAGACATCGCAAATTCACTTGTCAAATTAAAAAAACCAACAACAACAACATAGAATAAACTGTGTAGCACTCTCAACATATAGGCTATTAAAAGGTCAATTTAATCTTGCAAAAACTCATGGTAATAAAAAAGCTGCACTACATTACACTGCGCAATTCATTTCACACACTGCATATTTATTATTGTTTATTATTAATTTGGTGGACATACACTACTTTAGTTAGATGTTCAAATAGTTACTACGACTTTGCCACAAGAAAAAGTGTGTGTAACCACTCATTAAAGAACAATGTCATGGATTTAACCATACACACACTTTGGTCCCACTTTACATTAAGTGCCCCCTATGTATTTGCATCAGAAAATAAATACAATGTATCTAATGTGCTCATAATGTATTGCAGAATACTTCTGGTGCTCTTGAGATGGGATACGGTTAGGGTTAGAGAAAGGTTTCAATGTAAGTATACATTTATATTAATATAAAGCATGACCCACACTTTAAACTAAAATCTGAGCATATGCACACTTTATAAATAAGGCTTATGATGTCTTCCCTAGCCTTTAGCTGTGGGTAAATTTGTCAACATGGATGTAAATTGTAATCAAAGAAAATTTGCTGAGATTCATACACCTGACTTGGGAAAATTCTGGCTGACTTACTACAGAGGTGTCAAACTCAATTCCTGGAGGGCCCCTATGCCATCAAATAGTGCACTATTTGAGGGAGCAGCCATTGTGGTGTTCAAAACCACAGTGGACATTCTGAAGCACACTTAGTCAATCTCACAATTCACCTCAATAATGGGTGCATGACCAACATACATTCAATGGCTAAAGAATACCCATAATGGATTGGAAGTATTTGCCACCAATCATGCAAAATCAACTTTTGGAAGCTGTTTGGACAGAAATGTGTGTAAATGCAGTGCGTCTAGTCATATTGGAATGATATAAACACAAGCCTCTTTTTTTAAATATCTGGACGTTAAAATGTAGGATCCAAATCCCAGCAATTTTGAGGCCCATCGCAACGTGACATAGCAGTGTGGTTTTCCCTGCTTACCGATATTGATTGACAGCCGCATACTACCCTGTCTCAGTATTAATGTGTAGAAATAAAATGTCCACAAAACAGGATTTGGAAAGAAACTGGCATCAAAAGATTTGTTCTAACTCTCTGTGATCCAACTACACTTCAAGAAGCAGTAAGTGGCACACTTTGTTTTTTTATAGCATTTTGAACTATATTTTTTGAGCTAAATAATTCATAATTGCTGGAATCAGCACAGCTGCATAGTCTACACAACTAAAAATAAGGATGCTTCAATCACATAACAGGAGTCTCGACTTGCGGATGGTAAATCAAGTTTATTTTGTACAGTAACTTAATTATAATGGATGCAGTATACTTTTTTCTCATTTAGTAGGCCTCCTGTCACAAGTAGATGAGCAAAAACAACACAACTTGTTAAATGCATGCATGTGTGTGTTTGTTTGTGTGTGTTGGCTCATTCATCTTACTGTGGTATATGTGACTGTGGATCTCTGTTTCGTCATATATGTGTTGCTGTCTCTCATTTTGCTGTTTTTATCCTGATATCTGACCGTGGTTTTCCTTCTCTGAAGAGAAATGTCCCAAGAATTGGTCGGGGAGAACAAGCTCATTTTAATTTAAAGGCACAGGCTCAAAATCAGCTACATTTCCATCTGACCCCAAAATTGACATTTTCAGCAGGGTAAATAAATGATGGGTATTTTGACCTGAA
This sequence comes from Danio jaintianensis, assembly GCA_903798115.1. Classification (NCBI taxonomy): domain Eukaryota; kingdom Metazoa; phylum Chordata; class Actinopteri; order Cypriniformes; family Danionidae; genus Danio; species Danio jaintianensis. Next base: position 1,025,120 of record CAIGQV010019084.1, read on the forward strand.
ATTTCACATACAAATTCTGGAGACACAAAAGGCTTATTTTACATCTTGTAAAAAGGCCAAAATTGGAGCCCATTCATTTTTAAATTAAGGTTTGCATACATGACAGAAATCCAAATTTCCTTGTGGACTAGACTAGAGGACTAATGTATAGAGTAGTACAGTGAATAGGGAATAAGACGATTTCAGATACAGTTAATGTGTCTATTGAAGCAAGGTTGGAACAAAAGTCTGCAGGGCTGCAGCTCATCACAAACTGACTTGACATTCCTGATTTACTATGAGTTAATGTACAAACAAGTTTCAACACACTAGATTTGAAAAGGGCTGTAAAAAGTTATCTTGAAATGGCATGCTGAAAATGTAAGTTTTGCTCGAAAGATATCACAGAAATAGCTTTCTTGAAATATCACCCTTGTCTCCGTGACAGACTCTGTGAACAGTAAAATATGAGTGCTGTCAGAATCTTTGTTCAGCCAATCCGAAGCACTTTTGTTCCTGTCAGCCATTACGGGTGTTACAGTCCTGACCATATTTGGAAAGCCAGGAAGGTGAGAGTGTCAGTTTTTCCACTGCTGGTGCTCTTGACAACCGATGTTACAATGTTTATAAGGTCATTGTAAAGTTGAGTTTACAGTTTGAATTTGCAGATATTTGAATGATTATTTTTATTTTACTTGCTTGTCACATTGAGATGTTTGAATGGCAGGATTTTGGAAAGAGGGACCATATGTACAGATGACAGACACAACTATGATGTACAGATGACAACATTGTCAAAACAATCCTTGTTACATGGATCCATGGACACTACTAAAAACACTATATTATGCATGCTCGACCAGTTGTTGGTTATGTCACTTGTAAAGAAATATGTCACTTGTAAAAGCAATACTTTTGCATCTTTGCATCTGACCTTTGCATTATCAGGACACCAAAATGCTGTTGTCGTGTAAAATAACAGCCAGAATGCATAAAAAGTAAATGGTCATGTAAATGGTCCCTATATCTGTTAGAGGTTTGATTAAAGTAAACGTTAACCACAAAAAAATGTATAATAATAAAAACACTCGAAATTACTCATTTACAGGTCATCCAAAACATATAGGGACAATTTCCCACATTGTGGATAAAATGTATAATTATTTTTATTCATTTTATCTATTTTTTGTTATTTAAAGAACACTTTGGTAATGTGCACTTATAGGTGAGTGCAGAATACAGATTATTTCTGCTTATTACACACAATGCGCAGCAGCAGCACACAAGCATGACAAATATTAAAAACAGAAGTATGTATAAAAATACTGCACAGCAAGCTTTAACTTCGCACATGAGCAAATCTGTCTTTGCGCTTGTAAATTCTGATGTGTAATTAGCGAATCCACCATTGCACAAACAGAGCTGGCTCTTAAAAGTAATGGGAGTTTGGACTCTGATTGGTTCATCACACGTTACAGCCAAAGACACATACTTTACACCTTAAGAGAATAGGTGCAACACTTTTAGACCATTTTTTCCCATAATTAAATGGACAAAGTAAATTGAGACACACCCCAAGTGCACCTGCGCAGTGCACATTTGTCACGCTTCTCTCTTATACGAAGGCACAGAACTCAGGAATTATCAAAACACCGATTTATTTATATACACTCACTTCAGACACTGGAAACAATAGCCACACAGGGAGATGACAATTCAAGACCAGACAAAGAACAAACTGAACACAGGAGCTTAAATCCACAGGACATCATTGAACTAATTACACACAGGGGTGAGACACAGGTGGAAACACTGAAACATTAACACGCGGCGGAAAAAATGGAACAAAGGAATCACATGAAGGAACTAAAGTAAATGGAACACAACACAGACACCTGACAACATTAGACTATGCACTTAGATCATTAAAATGGGGCCCATTAATTTTATTTCCAGAGCTACTTTTATAATCACTTTACCAACATTTTACCATTTTAGGTTAGAAAAGTTTTTTGTTCAATTTAAAAAAATGTAAAACATTTCATACGGGTTCCCAACATGTAAATCTAACTAAGCTGTTTAATAAATTAAATACTGTTAAATTAAATACGTTTCATGATTTTGATGAATTTGGCTTGACTTTTTTTATTGCTTAAATTTATTGAACTTAAAATGGAATCCAGGACAAATTAAAAATGGATAATAATGGAAAAAATAAAACTGAATTTTGGGGAAAAAACGTGGATTTCATATAAGGATATAAAATTGTTTTTAATTACAAATGTTTGTTTTGGTCTAGGTCTGGGATGCACATTGACAAGGCCCATGACCACTTGCATGACATAAGCAGGTTAGGAAAGGTCACATATGATGTGGATGGCAATAACCAGTCCAACGCAAATCACATATTCATCTAAAGAGATATTTTTGTTTGTTTGTGAGTTTACAAAATCCAACTTTGTTGTTTTGAATCCAACTGTCATTCACTGAATGGCCGAAGGTAAGAAATTTCTAGGTAGATTAACTTAGTAGATCATTGTAAACATGTGCAATAATGATTTTAAACACAAAAACCCTTTATCAAACTAGGTCCTGAGTCTGGAAAGCTGCTGGGAAGAAGTTTGTCACCAGGGTCCCACTGCTGTATTCCACAGGGTGTCTCTCCCAGGACTGTGAGACACTATGACAACCCTAGAGGTTACATATTTCCCTTTGCGATCTCTGATAGTGGCATTAAAAGCAAGCCTGCATAGGAGCAGTTTGAGTGTTTCTCCCTAAGGACATGGTCAAAGGAATGTTCCCCAAGTGCCAGATCTCCCATTTCAGAGCGTTCTGAGGCAGTGTGACTTCCTGCGGATGGTGGGAGAAACTGGGATCGGCGGTCTTAACCAGACTCCAGAAGGGAGTGTGCAAATAATGTCCCAGTGACTCACTTTAGCTGTTTCATTCACAGTTGCTGAAATGAGAAGAACGTTTGGGACTGCTGATGCTTTATGTGCCAACATTTAAAATTCATTATGTGATCATATATTTAATTAATACACATTGTTAGCAATTACATTTGCTTTACAACAAAAAAAAAGCAATTAAAGTGTCAACTTCAATGTTTCAAATTAATTTTGTGGAAAAAAAGATTAAAATATGGGTGAAATAACGTTTCATTGACATTCTGTGTAATATACATGTAAAAAAAATTAAACAACCTAAAAATATATAAAGTAATAAATTATGAAACTATATTGTAATACATTCAAATGATTAAAAACTTTCTGATGGCAAGTGTCTTTGAATAATTATGACTATTAATCGTTAAAAATATTTCGGGGCTGCACTGTGATCCTTGAATCTTCTTATTATTCAAATCATTATGGTTCTTAATTATGACTGACAAGATTATTTTGGTATACAAATAAATATTACACTGAATGATTGTAAAAACTAGAAAAATGTGCAATAGTACAATAGACCATTTCAATGTGGCGATGTCACTGGCCCTTAAACATTTCCTGCTTGTTACCAAACTGTTTAATAACAGTAACAAAAGGCAATTTAATGATATCATAATATTAAAACGGCTGCCATAACATTATTTATCAATATGTGGACCTTTTTGGATTCTTGGAAGCTATGGAAATTCAAAATGTAATACAGGAAATACTTTAGGACCATTGTTATTGTTTACATCCCTCAAAATGGTCTATAATAATAATAATAATTATTATTATTATTATTAATGTTGGCGGTGCGGTGGCGCAGTGGATAGAGCTGTCGCCTCACAGCAAAAAGGGTGCTGGTTCAAGCCTCGACTGGGTCAGTTGGCATTTCTGTGTGGAGTTTGCATGTTCTCCCCGGGTTCGAGTGGATTTCCTCTGGGTGCTCCGGTTTCCCCCACAGTTCAAAGACATGTGCTATAGGTGAATTGGGTAAGCTAAAATTGTCCATAGTGTATGTGTGTGAATGAGAGTCTATGGGTGTTTCCCAGTGATGGGTTGCAGCTGGAAGGGCATCCGCTGCGTAAAACATATGCTGGATAAGTTGGCGGTTCATTCCGCTGTGGCAACCCCTGATTAATAAAAGGACTAAACCGAAAAGAAAATTATTTATTAATGTTGTTGTTGGCTGCATAATTTTTGTTGTTTTATTTACAACTTCAGAAAACTGTGTGAGAGAACAATAGTATAAAGGGATAGTTCACCCAAATTGAAAATCTTGTCATCATTTACTCACCCTTCACTTGTTCAAAACCATATTTAACACAAAAACAGATAGTTTAAAGATTGAATGTAACAATTGATGTTCATAGTAGACAAAACAAATACTATAGATGTCAATGGTTACAGGTTTCCAGCATTCTTTAAAATATCTTCTATTGTGTTCAACAGAATAAAAAGATTGTAACTGGTTGGGAACTATCCCTTTAAGACATTTAGGAGTAAGACCATCAGAAAGAATTTCCATTTTAGCTGTTATTTTGAAATGAAAAAAAAGGATCATATGTCAAATATTATAAAATTGCTTTAAATTTGGCAAAACTGAAAAATTCTGTCTGATCTACCTAGACAGTTTTAGGTTTATATGTATACCTTTGAATGGTGTAAATGTGCCAGGCTTGGAAACTCCTAAAAAGCTGCATTGTTTCTCAGTCCAAAGTGTGTTAACATCACTTTCCTTCAGTTCATAAAAAAACACAAACAAGCTGACCCTCTCTCCTGAAAGGAAATTATGCTTGTCTAGACAGGATATAGTGTGGCACTCTAGGCTTGAGGCAAGGGCACCTGTTATTCTGATGTCATTATGCTTTCATTTCAGAAAATGAATATGTTTGCAATAAAACCAATAATTTAGGGTGAACTTAATTTGAATGTAGAACAATGGCCATAACTTGTATGCATATTAGCAGGAGTGTCAATTGTATACTTCTTTTTAAAAATCTGTATTTTTAAAATTCATTTCATATTTTATAAGAAACTATGGGCCAGATTACTTAATAAGGCAGGTCCCCCTTTATATTAAGTGGTCTTAACTACTATAGTATGTATTTAAAATGCTCTTAATGTGTACATACATTTTCTTATATTTTTTAAAATGTCTGCATGTAATTATATCTGTAATTAATATCTGTAATTACATTTTTAATGACACAGTAGCGCAGTGGGTAGCGCTGCTGCCTCACAGCAAGAAGGTCGCTGGTTCGTGCCCCGGCTGGGTCAGTTGGCATTTCTGTGTGGAGTTTGCATGTTGTCCTCGTGTTCGCGTGGGTTTCCTGCGGGTGCTCCGTTTTCCCCAAAGTCCAAAAACATGTGCTGTAGATGAATTGGGTAAGCTAAATTGTTCGTTGTGTATGTCCTGGTCCTCCAGATTGGGGGTTGAGCGTTGGGCTAACAACCCACCTCATAAAAACTTGATGTTACGAAACACCAATATGCTGCAGCTAAATATCAACTTAGATTTAAATTGCCCTGGGAGTAAGTAAGTAACTAACTAACCTTACCTGGTTCCCATCTCGATAGTATCATAAGTGTTTAGTAATATAACATGAACAATAAGTATTGGATTTGTTTTCTGATGTAAGTGCATATAAGCCCACTTAATATAAAGTGGGACAATATAAAGTGGGACAATTACAGTTACATTATATTTTGAAAGTCCACTTTAGACAATGTTCTAACTATAAGTAACATTGCAGTTAACAATAACAGTCTGCTAATTCTCCACTAATGCTCTAATGAGAGTTCATTAGAACTGACCCAGCAGAGGCTCGAACCAGCGACCTTCTTGCTGTGAGGCGAACATGCTACCCACTGTGCCACCATGCAGCCCCTAGTCTGCTTCATACCATGCTAAAAAGTTTTGAATACTTTACCTTATGCATGATCACAATATCTGCAGGAGTCCCATAGGATGTAAATTAATAAAGACGACAACTCCCATGATTCCACACTCAGTCACAGCGTCATCAAACTACTCCTTTGTTTGTTGTGAATATGCACCCTCTAGTGGCAAAAATTACATAATGTGCCTTTAAATACTTTTCTCACTTATTTTTCATTTGAATGGTGAAACTGTTAAAATTTTGAACCAGTGGATCAAACTCACTGTCTCAGTGTCTCTTCGATTTCAACGTTTTAATAAATCCTGACAGTATTTTCTTTTTTAATCTCCAAAAGAGGGTAAATCTGGCCAGGACTTACAGTCTAGGGACAACACAATAGTCAAGCTCTCAAACCTCTGTACAGTTTTTACAGTGCACCTTTGTACAGCAGAAGATGTGTATGTGTTAGAGAACTATTTTGGAAATGATCTGATTTAATTTGTCAGCTGAGTTTACTCGACTAATCATGGATGATATGCAGCGTCCCTTGTGTTTGCATTTATTTGAAAGGGTCAGAACACAATCTCCTGTTTGTTTATGCTGGTCAGAGTTGGCATAAATGCCACTGTTATTGTAAATGAATCACTATTGTAGTCACACTGTCAAGATGGTGCCACATCAAATAAACTGTTTATAATTCCAGCTTTATAGTCTCAGGGTCCAAGCTTGTGGTCAGATTTATAAATTCAGGCTCATCCAAATGAGCGTGCAGCTTGAAATTCCTCTTCGGCTTGCATGTTTCAAAATTGCACAGAGTTTCATATTTCTACAAACAAGTTCTTTGTTCGACTGACTTCAGGGATTTCAATGGTTTGCTGGGATAGGACAATAAATGCAGTATTGCACTTTTTTTTCTAGTAGCTCATGTATACAATAGTTGACTCACAGTAACAGAAATGGTGGGTATGGTAGCATTTCTTTAAAGAGATTTAATGGTTCCTCCAACCATCATAATCATAAATAATGGTAGTTATTAAGAATTTTGTGGTGGAAATCAATCTAGCCATCATCTAATCATTGATGCAACTCGTGGATCAGACATTTTCTTGTCAGCAGTTTTTTGGCAGTGACCTCCATCCATCATGCCAGGAGGTTTCTGGAGGCCGTGGCGCCAGCAGGCCTCTAAGTCTCTCAGTGAGTCCCTCAATGAGGGCTTGAGTTTTTCTGGAAGCCCCTCGGGACTCTGGCCAAACTTATGATCCGTGTAGCTGAACATGCCACAAAGGAGCATATGGGAGAAAGCACATTTTCCTGAACACAGCCCTGTTTCAGCAGGACATGTGGGTTTGGGTGTTAGATAGATGGAAGATACCAATACTGATTACAGATGCACAAGGGTCAATTTAGGATTGGGAAGCCAGAAAAAGACACTTAGGCCATGTACACATA
>CAIGQV010019084.1:1040962-1084786 GCA_903798115.1 Danio jaintianensis
AGATAGATAGATAGATAGATAGATAGATAGATAGATAGATAGATAGATAGATAGATAGATAGATAGATAGAGATTCACTCATCTTAAAATGATAGAACAGAATTGTATGATCTGTTCTGATGATACTGAGCATGTCTCCACAGCGCCCCTTCAGGTGGACGGTTGGTGTTCTTATTACCTTCAGCCCCGCACCATCTACATTGTTACAATCCTCCCATTTCCTGCAACACAACACTTCCATGTCTCGCGTGAAGGGTATGCTGTTTTATCGCTTCACACCGGACGGTACCTGCTGCCTGGGCACTGACAACGATGGAAAAATAAAGGTAGGCTACTTTTATTTGCTTTTGTCGAAGTACAAAGCGTGTTACCGGTAAGAGCATGCCTTACTCTGTTTAGACCGTATGAGCAACGAAGGAAAACGCTGGGTTTCTCTAACGACATGAAACCTACACGAGAAGGCGTAGTTTTAATGAAGCATTGGTACTTTACGCAAGGTGTCAACCGCCTACTCCATGCGATTCGGCGATCTTTTCTGTTTTCTGGCCATGGTGAGTAGACACAAGGGTTACATATGGTCACGACCAGTTTTTTTACACACACATCAAGCAGCGCTGTTCACTTGGCAACGCCGTAGACGCCTTTTAACAAAACCACCGCTACCTTCTCCCGAGCGGGGTTGACTAGTTTCCACCCACCGGTTAAAGCTGTACACAAACAGTGTTTCACATGCGGCGAGTGTGGTTAGGGGCGGAGGGAAGGTTTTTACACGAGTCGAGAAGACACTGAGCGTTTTTACGCACGACACGCGCGTTTCCCTCACGCGCATCTCTCTCTCTCTCTTTCTCTCTCTGCGCAGAGCGAGTATGAGAGGGGTTCGCCGCAAACTGTCATTAGGTTGACAGAGATGGGCTGCTGATTTTGGGAATCCCGGAGAGCTGGAAGCGCCCAGGAGCACCATGACCGTGTTCAACCAGGAGAATGTGGAGGATTATTATGAGATTGGAGGCGAACTCGGGAGGTACGTGATGGGTTTCATATCAGGTTTTGAGCGTGAGGTGACATTTAATGCAGTTGAGTGTTTCGGATGAATTATTTACATATACATGTCTGAAAGAGCCATGGTGTTCTGATTTAACTTCATTCACTTTTAAAAATAAAGGTTCCAAAATTGGAAGGTTTCATTGTGAGACTGTGAGAGAAGCATTTTCTAGAAGAACCCTTCAGTGAACAGTTATAATTCGCATTAGTGTAGAACATTTTATTAACATGAAGAACCTTTTGTGGAATAAAAATGTTCCATTAATGTTCATGGGACCATATCTTGTAAGAGCGAATCATTGAATACCTCATCTAATGTGGTTCAATCAGCATAGACAGGACAGCTTTAAATTGCAAGGTGATGCTTGGGTCTCGGGGGAAAGCTGTACGAATACTAATGTTTCATGATGTTCTGAGGTTTTTGCCAGAGTGTTCTCAACTCATGTTTAGGGGTCTCAAGCCCCATGTAGCCATGAATTACTGGTTGTCACTCTGGACAGATGTTCATACATTCCAAGTTGTAACGATCTTTAGTGGCATTTATTGATTAATAGGGTTCAGATGGCTGTGCAGTGTGTAGATTTCTCTTCTGGGAGCCTCACTTGACAGACTGATCAAGATAAATTGAGTTAGTCTGCTATGCTGCGACTCAACGACAATTGCATTTTACTTCACAATTTGGCTGTTAAAGACATCCAATCAGTAACTGATTTCATTTTGTAGAGTATCAAGACTCTGTTTGCATTAATTGGAGGCCATCATTTTCATTCCTTGCATTCCCATTCACTTGAAGACTAGAGACCGGAAATGCACGATCATGTGAAGTTTTGAATCTCACTGTTTCCAAATTGCATATTCATTTCATGGGAAGACACATGACCAATCGAAGGTTGATAGTTTAGATGATCGAACAATTGATATTAAATCTGCACGTTGCATGTTTTTACATTAAATCTACATTTTTTTGATACATAGTTTGTTTTAAAGTAGTATTGACCATTGCTATAAGTGTGTAATGTATTGCATGAAAAGTGCTATTATGTAGAATTCAGAAATACTTGTTATTTGTGGCACCTAGGCCATTACGTTGGCCATGCTTGCACTTGTGCACATGTAATGTATAAGAAAATGAATGTGATTCAGGCCCCGATATACTCACAGCAAAGTTTCAACAACTTTTTTTGTTCTTTGTTAAAAAAAAAAAATGTAAATAACTTTGCAGCGATAGCATATACTTTTAACAAACATTCAGATGCCATGCATGGTGCTGAGAGTCATGTTTACGCGAATATTTAATTATGTAATCATGGTTTACACTTGAAACTGCCTTCACAGGAGATTTGTTTCCATCCAGCTATTTTTATGTGCATTTTGGAATATCGCACAAAAATGCTTAATGGAAAATTCAAGATACATGTAAATGTTGAAAATGCTCATAAAAAAAACAACTCCGCACATCTCAGTAGGATAAACTTTTTATCTGATAAGAAAAAATCTTAACTACAGTGGAAACACACTCATTATATGGAATTAAGGCTGAACTATTTTCATGCGCATTTTGTCAGTAAAACTGGCTCTAGTAATCCTCCATCACATGCGTTTAGATGGAGAAGAGTTTACTACACGGAGTCGTAGTACATTGATAAGCTATGCAAAAAAACGGTTCAATTTTGAATTCGGTTTAATCCGTTGAAAATGATTCAGTCATGTGTTTATTAGTCAAACTTGTTCAATGAAAGCAGTTAAATCTTCTGTTTATTGAGCAACCACTGTTTTCCCAAAGGGATATCCTGGGTTTCTTTGTGTGTATTTGGACAGGTCTGTGGGTTTCCGTTACAGCGCCATCTGGCCTTTGGAGGATGAATACTACAAATCACACAGTGCTTTGCTCAATCAAGTTTGCTTTTTCAATTTGATTAATCGCCCAGCCCTAGATGGAAACAATGCAGATCATTTATGAAATATTCCAGTTTTGCACATAATTCTAAATTGCATCTTTGCATAGAAACTAGGGCTGGAATAAACAGAGATTGCAATATTTTATTTTTCTGCGATACACATTGCGATATTGAGTATAATTTCACCAGATGATTTCAATAGCAAGAATTTGTCATTTTAGTTTGATTGGGATAATATTGTAGGCCAGCACATCTGGATAAAATGTAATTAACCAATCACAAGCATTGATAAATACAGTAGCAAAGAAACAAATAAAAGTTTTCTGGGAGTCTAGATATATGCAGGTACATAAATCGAATTATCAAATGTAAAATAACGCTGCATAGACTTCATTAATCTTTCTTTAAGGTACAAACATTATAAATTGTTGTGCCTGAATGCTTAAAACAGGCTTGTAATGCTTACACAGTCACATACCTTAAAAATATATGCAAGTGATCCAATTTTTGTTACATTTTTGAAGTTACTGCAAAGTGTAACAATGAATCAAATGTTTTTGGCTCTATAGATTTTACTAGACTATAATCCTGACTCCACATTTCAGATCCTGCGACGTGTCTATTGCAAATGCTCACATTGCGATATCGATGATGAAACGATATATTGTGTAGCCCATAGAAACATAGTATCAGTATAGAGGCTTTCATGGACAACCTGGGAAGTCACAAAAGTTTCATTATAAGCCGTTCACACATTTGCAATAAAACACAAGCAATACATGAACATGGCATTATTGCCTCCTTAATGCAGGGAGTTTGTGCTGGTCTTTCAACTCTTGAAATATCAGCTGTGTAATATTGTGTGTATCATTTCATCATTAATGGTCAGCAGATGGATGTTCTTTTGAACTGTTTTCATGAGAATGCAGTTTCTCGGATTCCCATTGACTGCTCCGTGCGTGGGCGATAAATCACCACGCACATAGGGATGAGTCTGCTCCTCGTGTGGGTTGTGGGAAATCGGGCTCTTTTGTATTTAAGTGAAATATGTTAAGTCTTGGTGCTCACGTAACGGTCTATAGCATGCTGATGCATCTGTGAAATTGGTTGCATAATGTGCAATCGTGCTGATGGGACTTTGAAGCAAATGTTGAAGATGTTCTTGTCATTGGCTCCTGAGGGACGATGGCATCTGTCAGTCCTGATTGCATAATTGTCTCAATGACTGCAACACTGACTCGATTACCCCAGCTGAGTTAAATAGAGTATGAAAACAATATGAAATAGTAAGTATGAAAGCAATATTTTTTGTGTTTCTTACAAGAATCACAGCAGAGGTTGGTTATTTGTAAAATACTGTTAGTTCATTTGTATATTCATGAGTATTGATTTTATGTTTATGTCTAGGTAGGTTTTATTTGACAGTGTACGTGTTTTAACTATTTAAATATGCATGAACCATCCCTTATTTATTGGTAATCTTTGTCATTTAAATGTTTAATGCTTTAAATAATTGTCATATTTAAGATGAGTAGTGTGCATTTATGCTCACTTTGAATTGTATTCACAAGTGCGATTTTTTTTTTTTTTTTTTTTTACATATTCAAAATTATTTGAATAGTATTGAAGACAAAACATTTGAATATTATGGTCTCACCATGACCAATTCATGACTAGTGATGAGTTGGGTGATGCCATGGACTTAAGCAGTGAATGAATTACAGCCATTAAAGTATCTACGACCCTGCATACAAAACATTGTCTGAAATACAAAAACAAAGGAACCACCAATTATTGAAGCCCACCAGCATTTTTAATCCATCTTTGCATTGTACCTCTGTATCTGGACCATTCAAATCAGCCATTAATTTCTTATCTTTCCTCACTAATATACAGGGCTTTGATGCCTCATCAGAATGGTTAAGTGAACCCCCAGTACTGAAGCGTTAAATAACCCTGTGCTCATGTGCTACTTGGTTGGGCTGTAAGGTTAAACACACAGGCTCTCTTCATGGGGCTTATGAGGCTTCGGCCTAGGGAAGCTCTTAAGTGAGAAGGTTTTTTTTATTCAGATGGGAACTTCTCCGGGTGGTCCTCCTCAGAGTAGGAGGTGCACTGGTCTGTTAACTAAGTTTGAAGCAGGGGCTTTGACTGGAACTGCTGTTCAAGGATTAACACTACAAGCTATGTTAACTCATTTTTATGCTAATGCTTTTTTGTCTTGTTTCTAGTCCAAATATCTAAAAATTCTTAAATAAAGAAGCATTTTCTATACTGGCAAAACATATTGTCTTGTTTTAAGAAATAATGAACAAAATAGTATAATAATTATTACGGATTTATCTCACTGAAGGGTTTGTTTCAAACACCCAACTGAAGTTATAAGCGACTTGAGTAAAAACGTAAAAAATGTGGTACTTTTACTTGCATTCAGCATTAATAACACAGAGCCATAGTTCACTATGAAGCTCTGCAACGAGCTGTCTAATCTACGATTGCGATTAAGAACACAATATTGTGTAGATTGTCAGTGAACTATGACTCTGTTTAGTAAATGCTGAATTACTAGAACCAGCTTTACTAACAAAATGCGCATAAATATGTACATAAAATAACCTTCAAATAATCTTATTTGGTGTAAAATCGCGTGCAGTAAACCTTTTCATACAGAATGTTCCGGTCTTATTTAATGCTATTATATGCTGAAAACCAAGCATGTAATTATAGACCTTCAGACTTGTATGATTTCTACAATGAAGCAGACAAGCAATACAAAACAGAGACTTAAATCTTTATTATGAGCAAACTATCCAGTAGCATAATTAAAACAACCTGTTTCTCTGAACACTAATATTGTACATAAAATGCATGTAATTAAACAAACTGTTTTTGAAATTAATTTAAAAACCTTATTGATTTAAGTGTTGTTTACATTTTTCAACCGGACATTGCTAAGACTTTTGTTTCAGTATGTTGATGTACTTCCAACTAAAACAGAATATTATTTAGGCTGCATTTTATTTTTGCATCATTCCCTCATAGCAAACTAAAGGCCACAGTATACTTCAAGTCTATTTCACAAATTTCACAAAAAGTTAACTTAATTGTGTTTACAAAGTTAAGTGGATTGAACATTAAACAAAAGTTGTTCCTCCAAAAAACTTGAGAATTGTGTTGATTCAGTTCATTTTAAATAAGTAGCTTGAACAAGCAGAAAAAAAATATTTTTTGAGTGTTGTTTTTGAACATTTTGACACCCCAGCACTGCATTAGGCAGGGTTTTAAATGTCTTGCGCTGCTTGAGTGTACTGCTAAACACAACAACAATGGTGGCTGTGAGAAAAGAGCAGTTTCATAAACATCTAGCAAACAGCCTTCTCCGCACGTCACGTTGCTTTATATTTGCAGTGGACAGACACCGAATGCAATGATGTTTAGAAGAGGAGTGCCCAAACTCAGTTCTGCAGGGCCGCTGTCCTACAAAGTTTAGCTCCAACTCCAATTAGACAAACCTGAACCAGCTAATCAAGCTCTTTTTAGGCATACCAAACTTATTAGTAGGTGTGTTACAGCAAGTTGGAGCTAAATTCTTTAGGACACTGGCCCTCCAGGACAGAGTTTGGGCACCCCTGGTTTAGAACTTTATCAGACGTGATTTCACATGGTTGTGCTTCACGTCTGGTGTGGGAAACCCATCCAAGTCTTTCCGTGAGCGATCGTACAGGTGCGAATACATGTCTACCAGCTCTGCTACTCTACCCTACAACGTATTCATGTTGCTAACTTGGTGTCATTGTGCTGGATGTTTTTTTGCTGACTAACTCCGAACTGCATGGATACGAAGCACATCAAAGAAGGTGGAGACTCAGAATAAGAACACACCCACCATTTGTGTAATCGTCACGGACCAATGGTAGCTCAAAGGTGTTTGAGACCAAAATGAACTCCTCCAAAAATTTAGCTTTGGTGGGCTGTTTCGACCTGCCTAAACTCAAAAAGAACTTTGTTTTGACCCGATTATGTTCGGAATGACTTCATTTCAGTTCTTTTTTATTTATTTATTTCATTTGAAGTACACCAGGCCTAGTGGTAAGAGGGGTTAAGAATATGGTAGCTGAAGCTGTTAAACTGACGTCAACAGATCCAAATGGTCAGACTTTGATTGAAGATTACCAAAACAAACTTTTTTTCACTGAATTAACTTGCATGGATTAATTATTCATCTAAAGAATAACAATGTGTGCTAGCAAAATAAACATTGTAAATTTTGATGTCACACAGACTTAAGTTTCATTGTTGTATTAAAAACTCCATTCCAGGTGCTTTGCTATATTCAAAGTACATTAAACATCTCTGAACAACTTTTAAATGGTCTGAGAGTCGTTCTGTCTGTCTGTGACTTTCAGTATGGATCATTTCTACCCGCTCTCAAAAGATAAGCATCAGCTTTTGTGCTAATGCTTAAAGCGCAGATGAATACTCTTCTCATTTTACATTTCACTCAGTAATGATATCTGTGTTCGTCTATTGCATTAAGTCTCTTAGAGCGACTACAGGCTTGGCTGCTCCTGCTCTGTCCTGCCACTAATTGGTTCCCCTTTGTGTCTGTTTGTTCTGGCTGTGTGTGTGAAAGGGGAGGAGCAGTGTTTTGCTGGATCTCGCTGTTGCTTCAAGAGGCAGTTCTTCTGACTGTATCGTTTTGAAGAGTGTGCTCCAGAGAACTTATTACGCAGTCCGTGATGCTAATGAGATTCCTCCAAAAAGCTGAGATCCCAGGCAGATATTTGAGAAGGGTCATTTACCAATTTCCCCACCTCATAATTATATGCAGAATATGCAAGTTGTTTGTTGTTGACCTATATTTGTGCCGCTGTGAAATGTGTCAGAGGGTGCTGCTGGTGTTTTGGAGATTTGACCAGAGTTTGGCCTAACTACCAAGTTTATTTATTTTTTTATTTTTCATGATTCTAATGATACATTGCACATTTTTTAATTTTAATTGTAATACTTGAGTTTCAAAATGTGATGATAATCAGCATTATTTTAGCACCAAGGAACTGCAGTTTATTGATAATTTGAATTACTTTTTATTTTTATAGTTTCTTTGCATTTCAAGTTAATTTGTGTGTTGTTGTTGTTATTATTATTATTATTATTATTATTATTATTATTTGCAATATGTGTGTATAATCAGCCTATATATTAAAAAAATATTCTAATTTATATTTTCTAATAAATAATTTAATTTCTTTAAATACAATTTAAAGTTAAATTGCAGTTTACTTGAACATGTTATTAAATTGTGTTACACAAACAACACCTATTTAAATATATTGACATTTTGTTAATTAATGAAAATAAAATATTTTCAAATAATTTAATGTTTGAATAATAATAATAATAATAATAATAATAATAACTTCATTAATAATAATAATAATAATAATAATAACTTCATAAATAATAATAATAATAATAACTTCATAAATAATAATAATAATAACTTCATAAATGATAATAATAATAATAATAATAATAATAACTTAATAAATAATACTAATAATAACTTCATAAATGATAATAATAATAATAATAATAATAATAACAATAATAATAAAATCTAATAATAAATAAGTTTGTTTGTTTGTTTGTTTGTTTTGTCAAAGACCTATCCAATACATTTGATTGGTCTTGTATGCTAATTTCCCATCTTGGTTGTGATTCTAAACCTCTAGTATTATGCTGAAGGTATAAAGTATTTACTGACGTGGGTGTCTATGAACACACAATGTCCTTTAGAGTGCTGTAGGTCGCAAAATGAAGCTGCTCTCCTGTCTGTGTGCATTCAGTGGGTGAAGTTTGGGTGTCTCTTGTGAAGCCTAATGAGATCTGTGGGAGTGAGAGTGTGAGAATGTGTATGAGATCAAGAGCATTTGTGAGCGAGCGTGCCGGGAGGCTCATGGTACACTGTAAGGCAATCCTGCTGTGAAGTATTAGCCTTGACCAGTGAAGCATGTGTAAGACAAGAGCGAAAGTTCGAGGAATTTTTTTTTTCCTCCCTTCTGCCTGTCATTTTCTGTTTGGCATGGTGAATGCAGCTTTTAGGGAGACCCAAATATATTCCCCCTCAGCAACTGAAACTACATTTTTAACTGGGCTTCGTGGATAGTACAAAGGTTAAACCAGCCACATCTGACCACAGCATGTTAATCAGTGCCAATAAAGAGCCATTGTTAGTCATTGACAAAAACATGGCATGTTTTAATGCCTTTCTTTTGTTGTGTTTTTCTTTCTCTCTGGGCTGTTGAGGTGCAATAACTTCAACAGTTTCACCGATAGGACAGGAGAACTGGTCATGTGTGAAATGGGTCAAGGATTGGCTAGTTAGCAATGGCCATTATGTGGCCTTAAAGCATCTTTGATAGCCATTAGTAGTCCTGTATTTTGCAGAAATGTGTTTCATTAAAATGCACAACATATATACCATTTTGGTTGTATAGGGTTTACAATATAAGGTAACAGTTTTCTTGAAACCCATGCTCATAATGAATTATAGCTTAATTTATAATCAAGTATACCAATTCTATACATTGTATCTATAAAGACAACAAAACCTATACTGCGTTATGGTGACAGTTATAGCTACATTTACCATAGTGTTAACAATTAGGGATGTCAAAAGTATCAAGTTCGATACCAATTGGTACTGAAATTTTAAAGATGGCCATTACCTGCTCTAGTGACTGTGTATCTGTGTTTGCACTTGAAGAGTGGTAAACTGATGACCTTCATGGCCAATCACATGCATATCTGTTGAGCACATGGACACAACGGCCAATCAGCGATGTTTAAGAACCCACTCAACAGTGCTCGATTGTTACCGGTAGATGGACGTTTTTAAAATTACTTGATGCTTTTGACAACCCTATTAACAATTAATACTTATTAATTCTTAGAAAATTTCACAATGTTTTCACTTTACTTAAAGTAATCAGATACATGTATAGAGGTTACCAACTGTATTGTGACTCATAATAAGTATTATAAGGCAACAGGGCTCCTATCCACAATATAAAACCATTAATTTATTTGACAGAACACAATCTGTGTTAACTTACTAATGAGTGTTTGTAACTACAACACAACAATCTTTTTTTTAAATTGCAGACTGCATCTTTATAAATACAACCATGACTGACTTAGGGGTCAGTCGTGGTCTGGTGGTTAGAGAGTTGGACTTGTAAGCAGAAGGTTGTGGGTTTGAATCTCAGTGCCAGCAGACAATGACTGAAGTGTCCTTGAGTAAGACACCTTACCCCCGTTTGCTCTGCAGTGATAATTGGCCTCTGCATAATACTTGTAAGTCGCTTTGGATAAAAGCATCAGCCAAATGACTAAATGTAAATGACTGACAAATTAATACTTATAAATCAGTGTATAATGTGTTATGAACATGTATATTGAAAAATTAAATACATCTATTAGCTGTAGCTGTCATTTATAAAGCAGTTCTGTTGTGTCTTTTATAGATACATTTATAGAATTATGTCTGATTAGGAATAATTATAAATGGAGCTTTATTCCATGGTCTGTTGAAATTCTTGATTCTGATTGGCTGGAGAGTGTGCATTATTTTCGTTGGAATGCACAGGTAGTTCCAGTCAGTTTTGATCACAGTTCGAAATAAATGCGCAAACATCAGTAGTTACCATAGCAACTCGCAAGCCGTTAATTATTCCTTACATAATTCATTATGAGCATGGGCTTGATAGAAAGCGCTACCCAATATATTGATTGTCATATAAACCAACAAATGCTTATTTTTAATGTTATCATTAGAAAATAAATTATCAGCAGATAAACTATGGAAATTCTTCAGTCTGTTGAATACAGAACAAGATATTCTGAAGAATGTTGGAAGCCTTTCCCAGTACTGGGTTGCGGCTGGAAGGGCATTCGCTGCTTAAAACATATGTCAGAGTAGTTAGCCGAAGGAAAATTAATGAATGTTGTAAGCCATCCATAGTAGGTACAAAAAATACTATGGATGTCAGTGGCTGCTGCTGTCCAAAATTTAAAGAAAAAAAATATCCTTTTTTGGTTCAACAGAATAAAGAAACCCAAACAGGTTTGAAGCAAGGGAAGGGAAATTAGGTGACGGCCGAATTTTCATTTTTGGGCAAACTATCCCTTTAAAGGGGTCATATAATGTTGCTAAAAAGAACATTATTTTGTGTATTTGGTGTAATGCAGTGTGTTTACATAGTATAAGGTATTGATTTTTAAAAAGCTTATCATTCTGAAAAAAATGGTGTGCTCTGATTGGCCAGCTGTCCAGTGCGTGATTGACTGAATTCCTCAAGCATAAAAAAATGTTGCACCTTATCAGTTCGAGGTTGAATCTGATCCAGAAAATGCACCAAGCTGATCGATCAAATTTTCCAGCACAACTTGAGCAAAATGTCACAGATTGGTAAGGTTTTATTTTACAAACTAAGTAGTTTGCAATGAAACATGCTGCATATTGTGTACAGCATGGGTCTTAAACTCGATTCCTGGAGGGCCGCAGCTCTGCACAGTTTTGCTCCAACCCTATTAAAACAGAGCTGATCCAAGTAATCAAGTTGTTCAAAAGAGTCTCAAACACCTTGATTAGTTGCATCAGCTGTTTTAAAATTGGGGTTGGAGCAAAACTGCAGAGCTGCGGCCCTCCAGGAATTGAGTTTGAGACCCATGCTGTGCAGCAAGAGTAAGTTACCCCTTTTGCATATTTTGCTTAAAAGTTTGGAATAGACATTCACATCACAGCTCAGGATAGTCACTAGTACATAGTACATGGGACTGTGTGCATTTTAGTAGTATCATCAGCTAATCAGTGTTGTCAGTTTATGTTGTTCTGTGGTTTTTAGAGTGAATAGTCATATTTCATATATATTGTCCACAACTGCACACCCACAAAAAAAAAAAAAATAATTAAATCAGTTTCCTGCAAGCTGAGCTATTACCACTGATGTGAATGACAATATTGATGGCCGTGTTCTCCAGGTATTATAAAGCTTCTTGATCGTGTCAGATTGTTGTTTCCTGTGATTAACAGTAAAGCTGGTCAACAGGAGATCAGTGCTCAGGTCAAGAGGCGATTGAATGCGTCATGCAACTGGTGACCTGTGTTGGCAAGTGTTTATACACAATTAAAAATGTGTACATAGTAACCTGGTTACTTTTTGTGCCACTCCTTTGACGGCTGACTTGCCTGGACTGTGACATATAAAAGTCTGTTTGAATTTTTATTCATTTATGAGACATGAGACATTGAAAAAATATTTAAAGTTAGTTTACTCCAAAATGTAAATTCTGTCATATAATTTCAAATATATAGGAAATTTGTTTATATTTGAAGATATTTGAAGTGTTTTGGCATTTACTGATATGGAAATGTTGGTCATATATATATATTAGTTGCTATTTATTACAATAACAATATTAATGATAATTTATATGTGTCCACTGAGAGACAAAAATGTCCTGTATTTTGATTAATGATATAAAAATATTTGAGTTTCTTAAATAGTGTTGTGACCATACATTCATTCATTCATTTTCTTTTCGGCTTAGTCCCTTTATTAATCAGGGGGCGCCGGAATGAACCATCAACTTATCCAGCATATGTTTTACGCAGCGGATGCCCTTCCAGCCACAACCCAACACTGGGAAACACCCATACACTTTTGCATTTACACACATACACTACGGCCAAATTTTCTTTTTTAGTTCAGCTATAGCGCATGTCTTTGGACTGTGGGGGAAACCAGAGCACCCGGAGGAAACCCACACAAACACGGGGAGAACATGCAAACTCCAGCCGGGGCTCGAACCAGCGACCTTATTACTGTGAGGCGATCGTGCTACCCACTGCGCCACCTTGACGCCCTCTGACCATACATTTAAATTTTATTTGTTTCATTCATGCAGGACACTAGAAGGTGTCCTCGCACACAAACTCCACATATACGTCACAAAAAAAGATGTCCGCTATTACTACAAGACAGAAAAGAGGATAGAGATGATATTTTATAAGCATAAAGTGTATTTATAATGTAATGCTAACTGACTGTATTGCTTATGTATTTCTGTATTGCTAATGTATTTCTGTATTGCTAATTCTAATTCAATGTATTGAATACTATAAAATAGCATAATTTCTTCTTCATTCTGCAATGTTAAACCATGTCTGGTCACAAAAATTAGATATTTCAAACACTCAACTGGTGATATGTAGTGAATTTAGAGTGAAAGTATGTCAGTAAATCTCTTTTTGTAAACAGGCTTAAACACGCAAAACTATCGCACACATACTACTGTATAATAATTAATCGCACTTACTAATAATAGGTTCTATTGTTATATCATGGGGAGAATTTTACCGGTATATTGCAAACAACAAGATATCACCCATCCATAGTAGGCTGATAAATATAAATCTTGATATGATTTTTTTTTTCTGAGACTTATTAAAGAACCAAATACAAATACAGTGAACAAATTATTTTATTTTAAAACATTAACTCTAGAAAACAAGGGATCTTCAAAGAAACAACACTTTTACAAATTGTCTTTTCAGAGAGGAAGCTTGATTCATATTTACTAGTTGATCGTTTTACAAACATTTTGAAGCATCAGAGTTTTGGATATTTGTTTCAGTGGAGGGACAGAAGTATCTCTGTTTTGAGTATAAATATCTTAAATCCAGAAGATTAACATATTTAATTCTGGTTTCAGAATGACATGAGGGTGAGTAAAAGATGAAAGAGATTAAATTTTGCATTCAATTTGACTTGTTTACAATTTGAAAACATCCATCATGTCTTTATCTTATAACCACCTGCTAGAGCCATCACCACTGTGTGCATAATTAAAGTTTTTCCATTTAATGCTGTTTTATCTCAGCCGTTTACACAAGTTAATACCCCACGTTGTTGTCATACACACAAGAGACCCCTTGCAGAGTCCAGGATGTGTTGCTACAGTGGATCAGAGTCGATTAATGCACAACCAATGCTCCTTCATTCATCAGAGTCTGGTTTTATGATGCAGTTACCATAATGATCATGCACATCTGCCATGATGGTGCTATTTAATGTCAAGTGTATTAGCGTATGACAATAAGTAATGGGAATCCCCCTCCTGAATCGTGATTCTTAGTAGCAACCAGAGTGACTGAATCTTGGTACTTTAAAAGATGGCTTGACCAAGAGCTGTGAAGCAGCATTTCCTCAGGCACATTTGTTAATATTCAGCAATAAATTGTGTGTGAACATGCTATGAATTCTTCGCACAGATCTCAGAGCACCAGCACTGTTAATGCTGTTGCTAAGCTACTGGCAAAGTGATGTCGTGGAAGGAATTCAGACTGCCTGTGCCAGATATCAAGTGCTTTTCTTCATATCTTTTAAGCCATTGTCATTGCCTTGTTGATCAATTTGCTCATTCTTCAGTTGTTTTTTTAAAGTCTTTTTTTTTAGTATTTGACCTTTTTTTTTTTGTTGTTTTTTGTTATATTGTTGCGACTTCTGTATAGATATCACCAGCTAATCACATTCCTCAAAGCTTTCTTTTTTTTATTATTTTTATTTTTTTTGTAATCATAATTCTTCTTTTATAGAGGGGTTGAGTTACTTCTTTGTTATTGTTAAGATGTCAATACTGAAGCCGCAGAATGTGCTTTCAACACTGTTTTGACAGTAAGCAATACATGGTGAAACCAGGTGAATGTCAGTTTCTGTCTGCAGTAGGGCATTTGAAAGATAAGGACCACAGCAGACTTCAGGTCTCCTCCCATTGGTTGCTATTGGGAAGCACTCATTCGTCCGGTTCTTTCCAGGCGTATTTATCAGTTAGACTCGGTCATCTGTGGGGCTTCTTCTATTAGCAACGCTTCCCTAAACGAGCTCTGATTGACTGAATGTGAGACACAAAGAGATGAAGTCCTTCATGCTCATTGGAGAAGGCCAATTAATCGGACAATGCAGATTTCCTGATTGGTTACACTGTTTTGATTAAATTAGAAATTCAATTCGAGCTTGTGTTTTAGCTGGATTTTGAGCACTCGCTTCAGACCTAGTTGACCACATTTATTGCTGGTGCCTCCGCACACAATGTGTGCTTTGTGACTTTAAATAATCTCGAAAGGACAAAATTGCATTCCATTGACATGTCAAATGCCTGTCTGGACAAATTAAAGGAAATGATGTAAGCTGTGTTTTCATTACCTTACAGAATTGCAGAAAGTGAAATTAGTTTCGGTCAGTGGTTTGCTGGTCTAGGTGCCTTCTTATGGACGTGTACAAGGGCATGTATCTGAAACGTACAACAAAAAGTACCCCAAGTAGCGTATTTCAGATTTGCAAAAATGTACACAGCGCCCTTCAGAGGATTTTTAACCCTTACTTGAGGTGGTTTTTCAGGCAAATAAAATGTTTTATATTTTACATGAGGCGGATTTCCCGGCAACACAATTTTATTTCTCACAAAACTGCAATGAATATAGTTTTTTTTTTAAAACCTGTTTTTACCAATGTGCCCCTACAAAATAAAACTGTGCCATTATTGTATGTTAAAAAAAAAAAAAAAAGCTTAGACTTTAGGATGGCAGAGGCTTGGGGAAAACACTTTTGTTTACATAAACAAAAGTCGTTTTGTTGACATAAGGAAAATGAATAAAGTTTGTCTCATAAATACGATTTGTATAGCACATTTGATATGTCATCATGATTAGAGGAGTTCCCCTTGGGATTTTTGTTTTCTTCATTGAGTTGAACAATGAAGTTTAGTGTTAAATATTACAACAGTGTGAGTAAGTCAGAGCTGTTCAAAGCTAAAAAATGCTTTTCTTAAATATATGTATAGGCAAAGAAAAGAGAAGGGCAATGAGTTTTTGCATGACGTTGCGTTTTTGTTTCTTCACGTGAAGCAATCTGTCAGTTTCAGTTCCTCAGAAGAGTTTTGTTTCATTAAACAACAGACCGGTGAAGCTTACATCACGTCTACACGAACTGTAACACATCTTAAGCTGACAGACACATTTATATTTGACATTCTGCAGAGCTGCTCCAGCCACATTTCTCTATCCACATAAAACTGAAAACAAAAAAATAAATAATTCATATATTAACTTTAAAATCTGTATGCATAGCTGAAGTAATAGTTTTCAATTGGTGTTATATAACATTTTGTAGTATATTATTCTGAATTTATATACTGCTTCGTATTAATAAATACTTTGATATTATTTCCAATATCCTTGCATTCAAATGTGTATAGTTCCACATTACTCATACTATAATTATAAAACAGTGTGTAAGCAAAGAAGTATATCCCAAATCATAATATTCATATAAAAAACTACAATGACCTACTTCTAACAAGATTCTGAACTGTGCATACGATGGAGACTTTACTATCCAATGAGGCCATTTGTGAATGGCAGAGACACCGTAGGCCACATGAAAGAAATGATATGGATATTCTGCGTTCATTCTACACATTCATTCTATATAGAAGTTCTATGTTTCTTTTCTTTTGAACAGGTTGTCAAAGTCAGACTTCTGTAAATAGAAATACAAACAATAGAAAGTTGTATTATTGTAAAACTCACAATTCCCATCGTTTTAATTTCCTTCGGCTTAGTCCCTTATTTATTAGGGTTCGCCACAGCGGAATGAACCGCCAACTATTACAGCTTATGTTATAGGCAGCAGATGCCCTTCCAGCTACAACCCAGTACTGGGAAACACCCATACACACTCTCATTCACACACATACACTACGGCCAATTTAGTTCACCCAATTCACCTATAGCACATGTCTTTGGATTGTGGGGGAAACCGGAGCACCCGGAGGAAACCCACGCCAACACGGGGAGAACATGCAAACTCCACACAGAAATGCCAACTGGCCCTGCTAGGACTCGAACCAATGACCTTCTTGCTGTGAGGTAACAGTGCTAACCACTGAGCCACCATGCCACCTCCATAGTTTTATTTAATATAATTTTGCAGTTGTAATTACATAATTGTAAGCCATTCATTCATTCATTAATTTTCTTTTCGGCTTAGTCCCTTTATTAATCTGGGGTCGCCACAGCGGAATGAACCGCCAATTTATCCAGCATATGTTTCACGCAGCGGATGCCCTTCCAGCTGCAACCCATCACTAGGAAACATCCATGCACACTCATTCACACACACACACACTACAGACAATTTAGCCTTCCCAATTCATCTATACCGCATGTCTTTGGACTTGTGGGTGAAACTGGAGCACCCGAAGGAAACCCACGCCAACACGGGGAGAACATACAAACTCCACACAGAAATGCCAACTGACCCAGCCGAGGCTCGAACCAGCGACTTTCTTGCTGTAAGGCGATCATGCTACCCACTGCACCCCCGTGACGCCCTAATTGTAAGCCAAATAAACTTTAATAAAAGGCTGGCCCACAAAAGAATCAGAATCAGAAAGAGCTTTATTGCCAGGTATGTTCACACATACAAGGAATTTGTTTTTGTGACAGAGCTTCTACAGTGCAACAGAATTACAGAGACAGGACAAAAAACAGATAATAAATATATTTAAAAAATGAAAGTTGTAGTGAATGCAAATATACAAATTGACAAGTGTATGTACAGGAATATTACTATATACAACAGCAGCTCTTATGTGCAAATTAGCATGTAAAATATGTTGTTAAATAAGTGTTTATGTGTATAAAAAGTGTATAGCAAGTAGTGATGTTTGTTTCATGATTACTATCATCAAGTGTTCATGAGATGGATTGCCTGAGGGAAGAAACTGTTTCTGTGTCGGGCTGTTCTGGTACAGCCCGAACAAAAGGCAAAAAAAAAAACAAAAGGCAACATTTTCTGAGATCTTAACATTAACCTAAAATATCGATACCTCAGTTTTAGAGGGAACTACTTTATAAAGTGCTAGTGAACCTAACATGGCGTGACTTTTCATGTCTAGAGTGTCGAGTTGCAGACATTGTGCAAAAGCACTGTTTTCAGATGCTTTCTTAACCACTGTTTGTATTTTCAGTTCTATGTTTATTTTGTTACTGACAGAAAAAAATGCAGAGCACGCATTAACATATATTTTCCTTTAAGCAATATGAGCAGTTTTGTGATATTTCTCTAACACTACACCACTGCTCAGGTATTTCAAACCTTTTGTACCCCTAAATGAAATACAAAAGGTACCTCCTTTTCAATATGTAGGGGCCTTTAGAGTGGATGTTTAGCAGTATATGTTTCACACAGTGTGTGAACTGACAGGCACACATTAGTCTAAACGTTACCTGTCTCTTAGTAGAATTGCTTTTTGGCTCCCGCTGATTGTATACACACAAACCCAAACAATCTTCCTCTAAAGCCCTGATATCCTCCGCTCCGAGTGTGTCAGCCGTACTCCAATCTCAGCTCTGTTTCCTTGGTTACTCCTGTGTGCCACTACGGCACTGAGAGAGATTGCGTAACGTGTGCGGTTTGGGCGCTAAAGATTAGTGGGCTCTGTTCTCTCTGAACTGTCCACCCACATTCATTTTTTCACTAATGAACCAGTGTGTGATTCATACACATTTTATCATTTCACCCATCTAAAAGTGCTCATTTCTCGTGTTAAGATGTATAGATGTGTGAACACCATTGTCTTATATGAGAAACCAAGCAGAGCCCAGACGGGTTTTGGAAACTGATACATCTGGTCAGATGATTTTACTCCGTTGTAGTGCTGAAGAAACATTGGGAAAGTAGGGCAAAGAGTTTTGTGTAGTGTGCCTCTGTTGTTGTCTAAAAACTCTCCAAATACCAGATCACATTTAATTGCGTGGGATGACACAAACGAGACGTATTTAATTACACTCGGATTGGATCAGCAGGCTAGAAAAGTCAGTTTAGACTCTGCCAAAATTCTTCTGACCCAAACAAAACTCAGTTCTCCAGTGAAAAAAAAAAGAAGATCACTGTGTTTTGTATGCAAAGCTACAGGAAAAAGACCTTATTACAAAGCCATCATTTACGTTTATGTCCAATTTTAAATTTGCTAATGTAAGGCTTTTTAAATGTGCATTGAAAGGCAACCTGAAGTCAGATTTCAAATTCATTATGCTGGCATTAACTGGTAAGTTTAGATTAAATAGTTGATTCTATTTCTTTTTTTTTTACACCGAATTTGTCTCAACTCCAACGTTGGGAACAATATTGAGTGAACTAGAGTAAAAGCGATTTGCTAAATGTAATTTATCGATGAAACCATGCTTTCTCTTCCTGGAAAACTGTCAGATTGCCTTGCCCACGGCCTGTGATCTTCACGGTGCTTTTAAAACACTCCATTGATCTGACAGACTTTGCACGGGTGTACTCAACAAATACATATACTCAGCATTTCTAGAATCATTCAGTTTGTGGTTTCTACTTTTCCGGTTAGATGTCAATGCTGATTAATCATGTTAAGAAGGTTGTACTAAAACTGATTTTTTTCAAGCAATAGGTCCAATGTTTATATTTTAATACTACTAGTTTATTGCTTAGGAATGCCCATGTGTTTGATGACTACAGTTGAAGAACACTAAAGATTGAATTTGAAACAGCACAGTCACACATAAACTATTTCTTCACTAGTGATCTGATCTATATATTCACTGTTAGACATTTTATTGTATTTTTGCAGTAATTTACAGACAGGGCTGTTGCCAGCAAGTTACCGCAACTGCCCCGTTTAACTTACCTATACCGTAACTTACCTATAAATGTGTTTTATAGTAGCAGGGCCCTACTGCAATTATATTTTTTTTACAGTAAAATAGTCTTACAGCAACTTATTTTTATAGTAAAATGCATTTTTTTACAATATGACATTTTTTACAGTAGTTTTACTGTAATTTATTTACATTTTGCACTAGCAGTAAAAACCCTTATTTTTAGTATTTACTATTGAATGTAATAAATATCAAACAAGTGACAATTTTTTTTATTAACTGTCTCATTCTTGTAGCAGTACTTCATTACTTTGATTACAGTAGAATTCCACAAATTCCTAATATGCAGTAAGTTACTGTAAAAGTTTTAAAATGACCCACAATGCAGTGCATATTACAGTAGTGAACTGTAAAAAAATTCTGTGGTATTTTATTGGGCATTTTTGCAGTAAATAACTGTAAAATTGGTTAAAAAAAAAAAAAAGTCTAACAGTGTTGGTAGACATAATTACTGCCAGGGCAGCATGGGGGCTCAGTGTTTGGCACTTTAGCAAAAAGGTTGCTGATTCAAGTCCAGGTGGCATTTCTGTGTGGAGGAATTTGCATGTTCTCTCCATGTTCACCTGGGTTTTCTCCGTGTGCTCTGGTTTCCCCCACAGTCCAAAGACATTCACTAAATTGGCCGTAGTGTATGAGTGTGTGTGTGAATGAAAGTATGTGGGGGTTTCCCAGCACTGGGAGTTCACGAGTTGGTGTACTCTTAGTGCAGGGTAGCGACTGGAAGTACATCCGCCAAATAAAACATATGCCAGAGTAATTGGCAGTTCATTATGCTGTGGTGACCCCTGATAAATCAGGGACAAAGCCGAAGGAAAGTGAGTGAGTGAGTGATTACTGTCAGTTTTGTCTACTCATTTTTGATAATATTAAGGTTTACACTGAACAAATATTCTTCCTCTCTTCCTTCTCTTTAAATCAGATAGGGGAAAGAAGTTGTTCTTGTTTCTAAAATTAATTTGATCTCATGCACAACAGTACGCCAGACAGATATTTGAGCAGATATAAGATCATGTGTAAGGACTGGAGAGAACAAGCATGACTTGTTGATGTTCAGAGAAAACAAAGATGTGGTGTGCTTTTGAAGCTTAACTTGCACTGGAAAATTTATTTTAGCAAAAGTAAACGATTGTTGAGTGTGCATTTTACACAACACACAGACTTCATTTCCCCTTTAATATTATGTTGGTTAAAGGTGAAAGTTTTGTAAGTTTTGCCTCTTTGTCACCATCTGTGTTTGAAACCTGCAATTGCAGTTATTTGCGAAATTATACTCATTACATGGGTTAAGCGGCTGCGCATCCAGCTCCTTGCCATGGAGGAATCTGTGTTTTGCTGTTTTTGTATTGTTGCCAATCACAGCACAGGTGTGGATACTGTATGTCTTGATTCTACGTAACAGTTTGAATAACAATTTTCACCAAATAATGTTATCAAGTAAGAAACATGTCTACCGCTTTTGATCTGACCAACTGAGGGGAAAATATTTATTATAATAAATCGTGTACATGCCAGATTCAATCTTACGGTCAGTTAGCTTGTATCACATCAAACTCTGCAAATTGTTATTGTTATACTTTCTGTAATTGTGTTAACAACATCAGGATTGTGTGATTCTGTTAATTTAGTGTTAGCGTAATGTGTTAGATTTCATTGTCTGTGCAGTCTAATCTCTGTAATTGTCATAACGTTCCAATTTTATCGAAGGAAACTGCTGTTTTAACCAAAAAAAAAAAAAAGAATTTAAAAAGCTCTAGTACTCTTCTACAATCTGACATTTATTCAGATTGAATCAAAAACCATTACCATACCATTACCACTCCAATTAATTATTACGAGCATGTCATGGTATCACGTTAATGGGATTACTACGCTAAAATAAGTTCTTTTTAAATGTCTGGGTAAAAAATAAAAAACATAAATAAATAAAATTCAAGTTTTTGACAACACGTAAAAAAAAACAAAAAAAAAACTTGCATACCAGGAACTGTATAACAGGACATTTGAGCGGGTTTAAACTCTTGACTTTTCCAAACCCTGGTAAACCTTGAAATCGGTTATCACCCCATGTAAGGACATAGGTTTAAACACTGACTTAATGAAAAACAAAATATTTTGTATGGTAATATTAAGCAGTACAACTGTTTTCAACAATAAATATTATCATCATTGATAATATTAAAAACATCAAATCAGCATGTTACAATTATTTTTCAAGCACACCCTCTCTCTCTCTCTCTCTCTCTCTCTCTCTCTCTCTCTCTCTCTCTCTTGGCAAAACAATAGTAGCTGAGCTCTGGCTTGAATAAATGTCAATTTGCCCTTGGATCAAAAGTCAGACAGCAGTCTTGATCTTTGAGCACAGGTAAGGTCTTTGTTTATATGAAGAGATTCCTTTTATTCGTGTAACTTTAATTTGGGGTTTATTTCAAAATTTCTATGTAGTTTTGTTGTATTTCAATTTCACAAGAAACATTCAGCAGTAGCCTAATAAAAGGATGCTTTTTCATTTACTGTTTGACTTCAAGCTTCGGTTTTCCCCACAGTCCAAATACATGCGGTACAGGTGAGTTGAATAAACTAAATCGGCCATAGTGTGTGTGTGTGTGCGTGCGTGTGCGTGTGTGTGTGTGTGTATGTGAGAGTGTATGGGTGTTTCCCAGTACTGGTAACAGCTGGAAGGTCATCCGCTGTGTAAAACATATGCTGGATAAGTTAGCGGTTTATTCCACTGTGGCGACCCCTGATGAATAAAGGGACTAAGCCGAAGGAAAATGAATGAATGAATGAATGAAAGTCAAATCGTGAGTTCAGTGAATCATTGCATCCCTAGTAATTTACAAGAGTGACAGGTTAAGCAGCCTGTTATGGCCCAGCGTCTCGTTATTTGTCACTTTCATGCTGTTTTCACCTTAGCAGTCAACTCCATGCTCTATCCGCTCTCTGTACAGCTTTTTGTTATTAATGAATTAAGCCCCTGCCGTCCAACACAACTAATGCTGTTCCCCACCATCCCCGAACACACCAAGTAAGACCTTTAATGATGGTTCAAAAAGTAGATGTTTGGCACGACTGCTGGCTGCTCTAGGATCTGCTGCCAGAGGGTGACTTTGTTTTCCAAGTCTCGTAAAAGAACATTTTGGACCGGAGACCTGAGGAAATGAGGGTAACTGAAACAGTGCCATATTCCCAAGTGCGTCTCTGTCGCTCAAAAGTTCAAAAGGGCACGGCTTTCAATAAATGCTGGGGATAAAAAAGGGTAATAATCCCGATACTGTAGTGCTTTCAGAATTCAGAATTGTTTATGGATCAGACTGGCTTAGGTTATGAGCCAGTCTTATCGCCAGGCTCTTTGGGTGTAATAATATGGGGGTTGTTGAAAGCAATCTGGGGGCCAGTGTTGTGCTAACCAGTCAGGCACCCCACTGAACAGCCTGACGAGCCAATGGTGGGACCGCACAAAAGCTGCTTTGTCATAAAGCTTGCAGGGGTCGAAACCCAGCCGACATGATTATACAGAGTAGTTATTATCAGAGAGAGACAGAGGCCAATCTGAAATGCACACTAGTGTTAATGTTGCGAGTCTGTGTATTTCACCCAATCATAACCACATCTGGTTGCTTTTTTATGGCTCAATGACCTTATTCTTCTTCTTACTGTTGTTGTTATTATGAAATAAATTCATATGTTTAAATTATAGTTTACCCAAAATAAAAATGTGAACACTATTTACTTACCCTCAAGTTATAAATCTTTATGAGTTGGTTTTTTGTTTTTGTTTTTTGTTTTTCTTCTGATGAACACAAAGGAAGGTATTTTAAGGAAAGATGAACCATTGACTTCAGTAGAAAAACAAATACTATGGAAGTCAGTGGTTACATGTTTCTGGCTTTCTTCAAAATATCTTTTGTGTTCAACAGAAGAAAGAAAGTCATAAAGAATTGAAGGTTGAGTAAATGATGACAGAATTTTTATTTTTGGGTGAACTATCCCTTCCATACATTCATTCATTCAAAACAACTCTGATGTCAAGCTATTATGATGAATATGTTTTTCATTTATATATTAAAATTTAGATTTGCTTTGCTATATTATTATGTCTTTACTATCACAATGAAGAAAATGGAAAGAAAACATTCTTCAGTTTTTTTTATGTATATAATTTTGTTTGCGACAAAATTGAGAAAATGTAAACTCACTTGTGCAAGAAAAAACAAATACTTCACATTTTTGATAGTTGCACCACATGGCATTTATAGAATCTACCAATTCCAATTTAGTTCTTTCTAAATCATCCGAAGTCAACATAAATGCAAATAATAAGTGAGAAGCACTTTTGTGAAAAATTGTGTAAAATTGCATTTAACACTTCCCAACTTGCAGTGTGTTGCAGTTATCTTTTTTATTAATTGCTGTATTGTATTAATTGTTTAATTAGTTCCTGAGAGTTTCTAGGATCCCAGGTTATTTGAACCACTGTGTCTGTGTTTTTTTTTTCCCCTCATGCATGTGGATGGAGGCCTTTGAGACCTCTTTCATCTCACTGCTGCTATTCTAAGCCTGTGTGACGTTGCTTTGGCACCAGGTGAGAATGCATCTCGTTTCCACAGTGTAAACATACAGATGGGAGTAAACCCAATGTCTGTAAAGCTCCCTGACTATCACTCCTTGAGGTGAGACCGAAGGGATTGAATTAAAGCCCTTAAAAAAAACATTTTGCATCTTCAGTTCAGTTCACTGGTTAAAAATTCTTTGTTTGTCATTTTTTACTCTTTTCTTAATCTTCACAGATATCTCTTGTGAATTGTGGAGCTTTGTTTTATTCCACAGTCTGTGATTTGTGAGTATTTGGAGAAATGACATTCACAGTCAGCTTATTATATTGATGCGGTTTGTACTCAGGAACACACTGTTTCTTGAATTTGTATTTTTTTCCTGCTTACTTGTTCTCTTTCTGCTTTTTCAATTTCCCGCTCAGATGGGCAAGCTAGCGTGCAAAATTGCTAGGTGTCCCTTCGTAATCGACAATGTCTACGCTCTGCATTTTAAATCCTCATGCACTTTTCTGAGACATGATCTGCACTCATTCAATATCAAAAGCATTTTTTTTGCAGTGTTTGTTTTGTTCTTGCATTTCACTTTGCTTCAAATATGATGGACAATTAATCATCGCTCCCAGTGTAAAGTGGCCGGGTCTAGTGTTTCCTCTTTGGCACACGCACGCAGAAGAGTCAGCAGTCAGTGGTGAGTCTGAGTAATGGGTACAAAGGTCACTGTTCGCGGCACACTGACATTATCGCAGGCATTACAGTGTTTTGATGAGCTCTTTTTGATGTGGATTACAGCAGGATTGAGGACAAAGATTAGGAGGATAGATGTCTTCTGCCCTCCAGCTGCGTTTTGCTCATATTGCTTCCCTGAGCTTGGTCTCAGAACAGCAGGAGGGCGACTTTTCTGAGGTTTCTTAGTAGAGATCTTCAATCAGTGACAGTCCTTGCGCTCAGGCAGGTGTATTTTAGCAGTAAAAAACATTGGACACTTTGTCTTTGTTTTTTTTTTTCCAATGCTGCAAAATTCTGATTTCATAGTCTCAAGAGGGAAGAAGGAAAGGCAATATTTAGTGTTTGCGTAATATTTTGTTTATTGTCAATGTCATTGTATGTTTGAGTTTAGAATGTTAAACAATCAAAATCCATACAGATGGTAGGGACATGGCTTCTAAATAGGGCTGCAGATATTGGAAAAATCAGATTATTGCAATATTTTTTATTTTCCTTTGATAAACATTGCAATATGAATACAGTTTCACAAGATGAAGTTTGTTTGTTATAAGAGCTATTCACAAGTTTGAACATCTCTATTTGACGGTTGTCAATCTACAGTTCTAGAATCTAACCATATACAGGTACAGAAATTGAATAATCACAATGCAAGTAAAATGATTTCTTACTTTGTTTTGTCTCGTTTCTAGTCAAATATCTAAAAAAAATTAGATCAAGTAAAAATATAGTTTTGTTTTCACCTTCAGAAGAAATAAGTCAAAATTAGGTATTTTTCCTTAAAATAAGCAAAATTGTATGCCAGTTGGGTAAGTAAAATATTCTTATTTTTGTTCTGAAATGTAGATATTTGGACTAAAAAACAAGACAAAAATTCTAAGTAATAAAAAGTTTTTAATACAAAAATACAATGAATCTTTGTTACTCCAAACATCATAATTTTTTTTTAGCCCAAATACTTTAAACTCTCTTGAAATGCTCAGTCACAGGCCTTAAAAACATGTGCAAACTTTCACTCCATTATGGTTTGACTCTGCAATAACTACACAATTCTCATGTGTTCTGAACTGTTTCTCCATCATAACTCAACATTGCATATCCTGTGATGTGACTATTGCAGATGTGCACATTGCGATATTGATGCTGAAACTATATATATTGTGCAGCTCTACTTCTAAAGAGCAAATAGAATAAATAAGTATATGTTCTACTGAGAGTTTTTCATTGTAAATAAATAATTGTTGGGTTACCTAAGCTCAGTTGTCCTGCATCATGACATCTGTCTGAATGGTTTCTTAAACTCCCTGTTTCAACACAGTTTGAAAATTGTTTGCAAAAGGTGTGTTAATCAACAAAATTGCTGGATGAGAAAGGAGACAAGTGAGTCAACAAAACAGCATCTTAAGTTTCAGACAGTGTTTTTTACTCTCATTATTGTTAAAATATTGCAATTTGCCATTAGTTACATAAGAAATTAATGAATGTTCCAGATGATTTTGTGAGCTCAATGTTTATTTCTTAAACATGCAAATAACCTGTGACTGATTTAATGGACAAATAAATACATAGCTATTAACATTTGTACTTTTAAAGCTTATTTTTCAGTGGATTTTTATGAAGCATTTGATCAGTTTTATCAAAGACTATTGAAGACATTTGTATCAAAGACGCTGAAATTCTTAAACTAATTAAACTATTAAGTACAACAAATGCTCATTTTCGATTCATGAATGCATCTCTCAGTTCATACAATCTCACAGTTATTTTGTGAAATAAATTAAGCAAAGTTTTCTTGTGTACAATTTATGAGATCCCAAAGCATCACCTGGTTTTTGTGGTCATTTGCCACATCACAACCTGTGACATTGAAACAATGGAGTTGCATATTTCAATGCAATAAACTTACATTTTATAAATTGCATGAAAATATTATTTCAATTAGATATGAAATGCATACATTTTCCAAAACAAGATGTTTCAGCTGAAAATGAGCTATAAATCTTAAGTTTAAAATTTAAAGGGGACTTATTATGCAAAAATCACTTTGATAAGGGATTTAAACACAGTTGTGTGGCAACAGTCTGTGAATATATCCAGTCTCTAATAGTAAAAATATATTAATAAAATGTCTGCAGAAACACTTTGATTGACATTCTCACTTTGTGCATGTCATCAGAGGGGGAAAGCCCCACCCATTAGTGACAATCTCTCCCTCATTAACATAGGATGTTAGTCTTGTTTTAAAATCTGCCACTATGCTGACACAGACATTTGTAGCTCCGCCCTCTTTTGAAAGAGGTCTGGAAGCACAATCTCATTTGAATTTAAAGCGACAGTCACCAAAATGACACAATTATTATCAAAGCCTGAAAAGGGGCAGTTTCAAAGAGTTATAAAACATTTTGTGTGTGGTATTTTGAGCTGAAACTTCACGTACACACTCTGTGGACATCAGAGATTTATTTCACGTCTTGTAAAAAGGGGCATAATAGGTCCCCTTTAAAGTCTACGTGTGACTTGTGTATGAATATGCAGTAGATCAATAATTCACAATGCAACATCTTAACAGACAAATTCTAAATATTAATTTCCTTGGTCAGCAAGAGACGAGGCATCTGTGTATCTCAGTGGATAAAAATGCTGCATAATGGCTGTGCAGCACAACAAAGGTGCTCTGAATCCTAATGGCAACCTGGATTGGTGTTCAGCTGCGCACAGGAAGGGAGGGTCATGGACCAAAATGCGTCTAATGGAAGAAAACACGAACTGCACAATAGCAAAACTAAGAATGAACAAGCCCTGAAGATAGTGGCGTTTGATCAAGTCCCCTGCTCATTATTCGTCCGTGTTCATTACTTCTTGGCTGTCATATATGTGATTTTTATCGTGACACAAAGTCAGGCGGATGCTGAGGATTTTGACAATGACATTTAAATCCTGCCTGAAGCGTGAGTCTGGGAAAAGCTTGCTCAGGCACAAGCAATCTGTATTCAGACCTCACTTACCCACTTAAATATTCATCCAGAGCAGTAGCGGCTGGTTACGAGTGTCCGTGTGTGTTACGCTAATGGTACTGAGTGCACCTGCCATTGTGTTTTCATTACCAACCAACCACTTAGTGATGGATCTTAATTTTTTTTTTATGGTTTCTTACCTGCCATCCTTTTATATTTGCTCTTTCATGCTCGTTCTCAACCCGATGTGACAAAATAAAGGCTTCCCATCTGACAGGAGCACCTCTGATCTTATTTGCTCTCCGTTTTATACAACATGTTACAGAGCAAGAGTCTGAGATTTTATTTTTTTCATCGCAACCCAAAATTGATTTTGACACTCGTTTTTGTTAGGAAAACTCAAACTGATCTGTAATTGAGTCTTCAAAAGATGGCATGCTACAAAAAAGACCAAAGCACCTGCAAACAAAGTGCTTGCCTGTGGAAATACGCCTCTGCACATTGCGAATGATTGAGTCATACAGCCAAAATGTTCATTTTGGATTTAAAATTCTATAAAGTAAAGAGTCATATTTATTGAATGCATTAAATACTCATTAAAGTTGACATGAAACGGAAGTTAAATGGCATTTATTTTTATTTTTTTTTTGGTGTCTCCAGAATGTGTTTGAAATTTCAAAATACCCATCAGATAATGTATTATACCCTGTTGAAAATGTAATTTTTTTGCGTCAAAGGAAATTTTAGCTGATTTGCGCCTGTGTGTATGTGTGCAAAACAACATACAGTATGTTTTTGCACACATACTCATACTGTGTATGTTCATACACACATAAATCATGCCCACCATACTAGTAAATATATGCTGCTATATGAGGATCCATTATAGCTACATGATTTAAGGACAAACCATGACTCCTCTTGTGTGTTTAAAGCATCCTCTTTTACATTTTTACTGACACTATAGCTGTGGTGATTCGAGCTATTATGAATTACATACAGTAGGTCTTTTCTTTATTTAAAAAATGTACTGTTTTAAAAACGAATTATTTGCCTTAATCTGAATAAGACAATAATATGATTAAGGTGTTTACATGAGCTGCTTTTTGAATGTTCCTTTCATGATCCCGTTTTACATGTTATAGCACATAATTCGATTAACGTCATCGCGTCACCACACTATTCACATTTCCTCCGGAGTTTCATGTAATTTTGGTTGTTTCATTCTTAATTTGGCAGTTTGGCACTTTCACTTTCATTCAGGAATATTTCATGCATGCCCCCCATGACAAACAAGATATTGGATGCGAGGAACTGCTGGAAGAGTGTGGTTTTAATGGAATTTTTGATACCGCACGCCATATGGGAGAAAAAAAACCTCCGCATTTCTTGGTAGGTGCAGAGAATAGTATCAAACAGCCGTGTGTGTATAGACTATCCTGTGTATAGACTATCCGTCTTCGAAGCTATATCATGCATATTACATCCTTTATCATGTACATCCTTTATCATGATGTACATCTGATTAAAATGGTTTCTGAGATGAGGGGAAAAAATTAGGTCAGTGCATAATTTTGTCCTTTGGTAAACGATTGGATCATTGGAAGATGGGCATTTTTAACAAAATGAAGGAAGATTTGAATGCCAGTTTGCACACAGTTGTGGAGGACTACTGTCCACCGGAAATACATTGACATTATTTGTTGTTCCTTTTCTGGTCCATTGCTGTCTACGGAGGATGAGGGAACTCTTAGAATTAATCTAAAATTTCTTCATTTGTGTTCCAAAGATGAACGAAGGTCTCAGGAGATTGAAAAATACTTGAAAATAAGAAATTAATAACAGAATTTAAACTTGTGGGTGATCTAACTGAATGCATCATATATGGAAAGTAAGTTTGCACATGGTATTAGTTAAGATGCATTTTTATTAAGTGGTCGAGGCTAAACGGGTGTAAATGGGTTTTGAGTTGATCAGCATCACACTTGGATTATGATGTAAATTAGGATTGAAAATAGCTGCCATCTACATTCATTTAATTAATTTGTTTTCTCTCTAGTATGCAGGTAACATAACTAGAGTTTGTTCATTCAATAGTCTTCTTGTGTTGAAGTTAATTACGCACACAAAAGTGATGTAGAGCATGTCAAGAGGGGAAGTGTGTCAATGAAATCTAAACACAAGTGGTCAGAAGAGAACAGTACTGAAACGTCTGAAATGTCTCAAAGAACCAATTATGGAAACAGGGACTATAATATGCATTAAGCTAAAGTAAAGTAAATCTACGAAAACTTTGATAGTGACTGAAATTCAAACATTAACAGTAATTCTCACAGTAATGTAAAATTATAAACGTGGCGCTGAACCAAACACGCAATCTGCAGAAAACATGTGGTTTTCTAGATCAGCATTCCAAACCCATTTGTGTTGAGTAATGCAAATCTCTCTTGGCTGTCCTGGCCTAAAGATCTTTTCAGGACTGCGATAGGTACACCAAAAACAGGACGCAAAAGGGAAACAGAGGCTGTTCACATCCCTCCCTCAAGCCCCCTCCACAACCTGGCTCAGGTTTCACTGAAAATGTTGGAAGCCTCTTTCCAAAGGAGGAACAAAGAACAACACAAAATAGTGCGTCTAGGAGTAAAAGCTGAGTTTGCTGGCTCTCTTTGTTTACATAATTTTTTATGTGTCCTTTAGGTTTAAACATGCAAATTAAGTCATTATTAATGATAGGCTATTTTGCCTCATTGAGGTTGAGCGGGAGTGTAACTTGCACTTAAAGCATGTGGGGTTTCTCTTTAGGATCCTATGGGAATAATTACAGAGCGGATATTCTACTGAATGGGTTGTTGACGTTTAAGCTTTGTTCATAACCAGGGTCATAAAGCGCTGCTCCTGAGCAGCCAGTTTCATTACAGGGTTATCCTATTACTTTTTTTACCCTTTCCTTTTTATTGTTAGACTATTAATTTTATTTTCAATCAAATATATATTCAATCACTATATATATTAAAATAATTATTATGAAAATTTTTATTTATACATATATATTTATACTTATTTTATTTAGAGTTATATAAAAATTACTACAAATTACTACTTTTTTCTTTTTTTTTCTTTTTTTTGTTCAAAAGAGCTGCATTTATTTTAAAGGGGTGGTCCACTACGACATCATAATTTAAACCTTAGTTCATGTGTAATGTTGCTGTGTGACCATAAACAACATCTTTGAATGTAATATGCTCAAAGTTCAATGCAAAGGGAGACATTGGCTTTTACAGAGTTAGCTTAGCAAAGCCTACAGCGAACAAACTTTGGGGACTACAAAAAAATACATCCGGGCTAGTGAGATCACAAGGATTTCCGGTTACACGCATTTACCACGTGCACACACCCTGCACAGTGAAGGGGCGTGGCCAGAGGCGCGGTAATGTTATAGCAGAGAAAGCTAAAATGCCCTCCAAACGCTGCTATTTCCACAGAGCTTCTTCTGTTTCTGTATTTGGGCTTCTAAAGGACATGACACAAAGACAGAAGTGCTTACAGTTTATTTTTAATTATGTTTCAGAGAACTGTAAAAATATATATAGCTAGCATTTGACAAAGTAGAGCTTCCAGAATCTCTCCCAGTTCAGTGCTGGATTCGGCTAAAGCTCCAACAAGCAAAAGCTGTGGATTGAGAGCCACATCCTGTAAGTATTTTTAATTAATTAATATAAAGAAATTAATTAATTAATTGATCTATGACATGCACAGTGTCTAGCGTTGAAGGTATGTTGTAGCAAGGATGTAAACAACGGGAAATGCTGTTTGGCACCGCTAACAAATTAGCTACAAATTAATATTACTTTACGGCCGCGTTATACAGCTCATCTCAGATAATGAACTCACAAAAGATATGTGAACATTTCATATTACTTGCACATTATTCCGAAAATATGTGAAAGACATGTAATGCGTTGACTTAGGTAAAAAAAATACAGGATAGCTCGCCTGACTCGTGTTGCAGCAGAAAAATCAATCAACGCTCTCACGGGTCGCATTCCACATCTCACGCTTTATTCTTCTGTCAACAGCGTCACTGTATATTACAGACAAATAACTTAATTCAAGCATCAGAGAAAAATAAAAATAAACATCGGTCCTGTACGCATGCGGTTCTCGTGTTACATGCGTCTACAGACTGTTCACACACACACATACACACACATACATAAAATGGCAATCCTCTCTTAAAGCAGCCACACCCTATTTTCACTCGTTACAGACACTTGTCAGATTTTATTTTAGAGAGCAGGCATGAAGTTCATCGTTTTTATTTTCTGTCTGATTACAGCTCTAACAGATAATGCTAACAGCTGCTCTGATTGACACTATTTACACAGCTGAGGCAAAGCGCATGCCTGTGGAGGCGTGACGCTTTACTGGTGACGTGGAGCCGATCCGCGAATCACAGCACATTATGTTAGCTGACCAATCACAGTCTCTTGAGGGCGGGCCTTTCAGAGGAACTAGGAAATATATAACAGTCGTTTTCATGTTAGCTGAGTAGCTGTATATAATCAAAGTAAGATATATGAAAATATATGATATATAATTTTTTTTTTTACAAATGAAGCATGAGCACACATTGCTTTGCATCTTATAAACACAACCAAGCCTTAAAATTACATTCTGGACCACCCCTTTAAATACACTGACTGTAAATTACTGCCCTTGCTGAATATTTATTTATTTATTTATTACATGATTCATCTATCTATCTTATTGACTCCATACTATTGAACAGTTTCATTAAGGGCATTTGTTGAATGGAAAATACCTGCACAAAGGTTTTCCAACAAGTTTCTTCAAACTAACTCAATAAATGAGAGTGAATAAATAATGACTACCTGAACAGAATGGAATAATAATAATAAAGGGAAATAATAATAATAATAAACCACAAGATTTGTGTATTTCTCATACACTACCCTTTGCTTTTTGTGCTTTTTTCATGTTGACTTTACCTTCCCTCAAGGTACTTTCTTACCACACCATAAGCAAGTTTTATTTATTAAGGCTCAGCTTCATAATCTGACATTGATATTGTTAGTGACCTGAATTGCAGTGCTTCAGTCTGTCTCATACATGATGCAATTCCCAGGTTGTAATCCTGATTATGAATCTGGAAAACTTCACCAGAGAGTTTAATCAGACAATACGTTCTTTATTTTATACAGGAGTAATCAGCCCTCAAAATGTTGAATGGGGGTCATATGACGTACTGTAGTGGTGTTTCCCATGCCTGTGGAAAATGTTTTAACCCTCATAGGCTAAAGGGCAAAGTCCAGTGACCGCAGTTAATGCCGAAGTGGATTCCAGCATGATTAGATCTATTAAACTTAATTCCCTGACAAATTGCGCTGTTCCTGTTGCTTCATATTCAGAGAAATCTAGCTGCTCACAGTGAAAAGTTTCTTTTATATACACACTAAAAAATTGTGTAAGTTTTTATTCTGAAATTGCTTGTAAATTTCACATTATTATATATACAATTACAGATCTGTCAAACTGGCGTGATTAATCATTCAGAACATTTTTATGCTAGTAGTATAATAGTTATTATATTATATTATATTATCATGTCAGAAAATTAAGTAATGGTGTTAAAATAAACTTTTTTCAGTACCTAAACATAAACAGATATATCACTGCATACTGTCAAGCCAAGTGCAGTGTCAGCTAAATCAGTTTACCTAAACTCATATTCTGAGTGACTTACAGCACTTCAGACACTAGATGGATAATGGGGGCTTGTACCCATCTTGCGCCCATCCTGTGTGTGTATCTTGTGCCCACCCTGAAGAGTGCTTCCTGTGGGCAAGCTCTTTAATGTTCGCTGTGATTGCCATTGCTCTTCATAACCATTTCAGCAGCACAAGAGCCCTGCCATGCTGACATCTTGATACACACATTTGCCCCATCTCCCATTCAGAACAGATTGAAAAAACCCTGAAAAGGACTTGGAACTGCTGAACTCGTATAAGAGAAAAACATGCCGTGTCTATTGTAGGCCGGTTGCTGGGCTATATGTGTGTGTGTGATTATGTTTGCTGTGGACCGTTGTGCTCTGCAGGCCTCTTTCTAGCCGAAAACCCCCCCCCCCCCTCCTCTCCCACTGCCCTGCCCCCAGCACTGCTATGGAAACTGGCACAGCTGAAGACCCATGCCCTGCTCTCACTGAGGAGTGTCGTTGACAAAAGCGTTTAGACATGCCTGAATGCCAAAAGCCACGCTGTCAGAAGCACAAGGCATGACTTTCTGATTTTCAGCTTTTTTATTTTTATTCAGTTCCTCAAAAAGAAAATGTGCCTGGGCCTGTGCAGTGTTTCTTTTT
This sequence comes from Danio jaintianensis, assembly GCA_903798115.1. Lineage (NCBI taxonomy): Eukaryota > Metazoa > Chordata > Actinopteri > Cypriniformes > Danionidae > Danio > Danio jaintianensis. The sequence goes on from CAIGQV010019084.1 coordinate 1,075,324, forward strand.
TGTTATTTTGTATAATAGTCAACACAATATAACAAGTTATCATTCATTAAAGGATTAGTGCATACTCAAAAAAAATAAAATTGTATTCAAAACCTGAGTGACCTTTTTTTTTTTTAAATAGTGGAAGTAATTAAGGATTGGGAAATCACAAAGAAGCATGAAGAAAGTATCAGAAAAGTGACCCATATGACTCAAGTCTTCTCAAATCAGGTGGTACATTTTGTGTGTGGAACACCCTAAAATGTGTTTAGTGACTATAGCTGTATTTACATCCACCTATATCCTTGTGCATTTTGGAATATCACATAAAAATGCTTTAAGGAAATACACATGAAATCAAAACTAATTATATTAATTTTGTTAGCTCACATTGCTAGTTTTGGGGTGAACAATATATCTGTGCATGTTATTAAGAAAAAAAAAGTTTGAGCTTGTAATCTGAAATTGAAATCTGAAAATGTTCGTCCTGTTTTTCAGTTAAATTCTCAGATTACATCTGTCTGAGGTATTGAGGAATTGTTCTTTCAGTTTTGACAGCGCTATGACGAAAAAAAAACAGAAATGATGAGGAGGAGGTGTTTGTTAGGTTGTAATAACTCTCCCAAAACCCTTTTCCTGATCTTTCTGAATGAAATGCCTACTTTACTACATCCAAACAGCTCGCAGTTGAATAAAAAAGCCATGCCCACTGTTTTCTCATTTAACGTTCCGTTTCTCTAGGAACTGCGTCACAATATGGAAAAACAAAAAGTCACAGGTTCCAGTTCATGCAGACTTTAAAAATGCTTTAAATGTGCATAAAATCATTTTATTCGATAAGAAAAAAAGTGCATAAACTACGATGGAAACACATTTACTGAATAAATTCAAGCATGCACATCAAAAAAGTCATGTAATTTTTTTAACAGATCACGTGACGGAATGGCATTAATGGACAAACCAGCAAAACATCTGAAATGTTGTTTTAGTCATTATAAAATCCCTTCACCAAAATCATCAAAGTTGTTCAATATTATTACCTCTCAGAAATTTCATGAGTGGTTGTTCTCTCAAAGAGTGTCTCACGCCTCCAAAAACCACTGCATATTCATTACGATTCATCTTCTGTGGCACAAGTAATTTATTATTAGAGGTGTGAACCTACACTGGCCTCACGGTTCGGTTCGGTTACGATTATCATGCCATCGATTCTGTTCAATTCGATATCTCGGTGCATCACGGTGCATTGACGATGCTTTCCATACACAATTTAATATTTTACTTCACAGCACAAGAATTCTTGTATTAAAATGTATAATTTATAAATAAATTTTCTGTGTATTTGTAATACAATTTTGTCCTTTAATACAAGCAGTCAGATATATGAACTGTACTTTAATATTACCTGCATAGAGAAAACACTCTTTGAATGTATCAAACAAAACTCAAGTACATGCACAGAACAACATGAGCATTTATAGCAAATAAACAAATGTAAACATTATCCCGCCTGCTTTTTGAGCATTGTCGAGTGAGTTGTTAAACACCTATGATTGGTCACACGCTCAACAGAAAGGGCTGCGATTGGCTGTAACGCTCTGGCGCTGTTCACCGATGAGTGACAATGATAAACAGCAGCAGCGATCACAGCTGATCCACGATAGACGCGATGGAGAAAACTCGCTCAGCAGACACGGTCGTGTCTAGATCCACAAGTATCGCTGTAACAGCCGAGAGGAGAGGAAACGTGTGCAGAGTTTCTGTGTTTTTTAAGTAGTTGCAGTGTTTTAATTACTCGTGCTCGCCTCCATCGCCAAAGTAAGCTACCGCAATATAGCGCATATGAGATAAATGACGTCAATATGTAATAACCGGTTAGGATCTATTACTGAACCGATACCGAATTGTCCGCGTCTGCATCACGGTGCACTGAAGAAACAATTAATTTTGACACCCCTATTTATTATATAAGAATTTATTATTATTATTATTATTATTATTATTTTAATTTTTCTTTTTGATGTTTGGCACCAGTTTATCAGGAAGTGGCTATTTTGTTGTCTTTTGACTCATTGGATTGATACTGTGTTTTATTTGCAAATGTTTTATGTATTATCCCAATTTTGAGCATAAATCTAGTTTGCATCTTTATTGTCTTTTGAGCTAGATCTTGAGAGAAGTAGCAGTGTTCTTAATGAAAAGTAATATTTTAATTCATTTTCATAATAAACTTGCTTCATAAAACCAATCTGAATGATTTAGATCAGATAATTCCACTTTCTGAATAAACTCATTTAACAATTCAGAGGGATTAAACCAAAGTTCACACGCACATGTAAATTCTACCATAAGTTTGTTTCATTGAACAAGTTTCATTAAAGTTTTGGAACTCATCTTCATTTTTTAAATCCCTTTATATAATAGAGATCTAAAAGTCCAATTATCATATTCAAATTATCGTTTAATAATGATTGAAAATTAGAAGCTCGTATGAATGTATTTAAATTTATACTTGTGGGATATTTTTTGGTTCACTTTTGAGCTTTGGCAGCCTCATTGACATTTTAGTATGTAAGAAGGTGTTCAGGATATTTTTGTAGAAATTCACAGTATACATACAGTACAAGATGTCATATGCATTTGGAATATGATAGCAAGTAAACGATTCAGCCATTTTCAATTTTTGGCTGAACTGTTCCTTTAAGATTGCACTGCGAAGATCTTGTGAACCTTCCAGGCCCCAGATAAAATGCAAATGTACTGTCTCTTGTTGCTCTGGGGCCTGATTGCTGTCTGGGTGAAAAAAGGTGAAGCAGGCAAGAATAGAGGCCCTGCATTTTATATTTGCATGAGAAAGCCCCATCGCAAGGACCCCTTCCTTCCTTGTGTTGTTTAGCTTCTTTGCCTGAAAGCAATTGTCTTTTCTGTGGAAAGAAACCTCCCAACAGCTGTATAACAGGCACATTTAAAAAAGCCAGAAATGTTGCAGAGCTGTGACATTTTGAGAGGATCCTATTGGGAGATTTTTCACAGTATACGTTGCTTGTTCAGCAGAGTTATGAGCTTCAGGGGCCCAAATACGCTTGTTTGTGTATTACACTGGCGTGTCTGGGGTGATGGCTTTGAATGGCATAGCGTGGGAGTCTTTGTCTTCCACCCTGATAATATCATCCATAAAACAGCACTGAAAACCTAGCAATCATGCTGTTTTGTGATGGATATGCGGAATTAATAGGGCATGTTTACGTCATTGAAAGGAAATTCTTACATTTCTCACACAGCTTGATTTTAGGGATTTAAATGTGGTTGAGACAGCCAGTCTGACTTGATCTCTTTGGCAATTTGTGACCGTTCAGCTTGGGTGACTGTTGGTTTCTGGCGCTGGTTCAGAAAGCGTGTCGTGACTTTCGGAGACTGAGAACGGAGTCTGTCGAAGGGGAATGTGGAGTCCTGCGCGCTGGCAATATGCTGTAGAGGAGCAAACCTGGATTCACACATTCAAAATTCATTTTCACCTCTAATTTTAGAGCATTGTGTCATTTTCTGGATGCTCCAAATATTATTGCATTACATTATTGCAGAAGAAACCTCTGCTTAATGTTTGTCTATCTGGCTGAATTATTATTACTTTTTTAATCTTATGGGTTTGTACTGGCATGAAAACTGGAATAATTGCCATTTGTTTTGGGTAAACTATCCCTTTAAATACCACTGACTGGACATTTAGAAGCTCATATGATTTCACAACTGACTTGGAAGTTATTTATATGGACAATTGTTATGATACTTTTAAAATGGCATATTTGTGTATTTTAAAATTAATGTTATATTTTCACTTATTTTAGCAAGGTTTAACATAAATATCAGTAATAGGCTATTTTCTAGGGGTAAAAATATACACTAGTAAAGTTCAGTTTGGTTCGCTGTATTGGAGCCACAGTTCAATTCTGTTTGGTTCTGTTTAATTTGCTGATGCAGCAGGGCTTGTGCTTTGGCACCAGCATTGTTAAGAAACATTACATTCATTTTTGACCTTATTAATGGCAATAATTAAACTTAATAACTTTATTAACTTATAAATGTTATACACTGGCTGCTGTACATGTTTCTGTTTAGTGCAGACTAGTCTAAAAATAAACACTACATAAATGCTACCATACACTACATTTGGAATGTTCCATTTAGTTTTAAGTTCTCCTTCAAATACACCAAGAATTTTCAAATAAAGTATCCATCCATCTATCTATTGACACAAATTTTTTGTGTGTCTGTGTGTTGATTGATTAATAACGGCATAAATGGCTGCTGTCAAGTGAAGACTGCATGCTCTGAAAAATTCTCACTAACTTTCACTAATCATATTGTAGTTTCAGCCTCAGATGTCACACCAAGCACCGGCCATGGACCTTTGGCTGATGCATATGGCACACTTTTCTGGAAACACTTTAGCAGATCCTCAGTCATTCTCTGATTGGTTTAAATATACAGGATTGGTTTAAATATACAGGATTACAGTCTACACACATGTCCTGCCAATTTTTCTCAATGTTTTGCAGACAGATAATTTAGAATATTGATGCATCGTTGTTGTAAACTCTTAAAGACATTTGTGAATGAATGATGCACAGTTGTGACAAAGTCTCTAACTGTTATTCTGAGGACAATTTCACGCCCACAAACATGGCATGGCACAAAACGAAACGTGATTGGTTTGTTAACCTGTCAGTCGTATATAACAATGGTCCTTGACCATTCAGAATGACCAAAGATCCCAGACCTTCAGCCGTCAGTCTAAGGTCTGGCTACATGAGACTAATCATGCTGTTGTCAGAGTTCACATGAATGCCTACCAAGATGACTTTTCAACACATAAACATGTATTTGACAGCAGCAAAGATGAACCCGCTTCAGCAGTTTTTTTTTTTTTTCGGTCACTTTTGTGGCTAGGGAGAATCACCAAGTTAATATCGCTGAGGAGCTGCTGCCTATCAGTGCCAAGTTTCTCTTCAAACACATCCTGCTTCTTTTCATGCTTTGTTGTGTGTATGCAGTTCTACACTGTTGAAAATATATATAAACAGAATAAATTACTTATGAACTTGCTTATCTCTGTTGAGTATTGACTAACAGTACTCAACATTCTCATATTCCTCAATGTTACTGCGCCTCTCATCTGGTAATGTGGTGTCCTCAATACTTTCAAATTTTTCACACTTAAATGGAGACTTTAGGAAACTGTTTTAGTTTGAAAACTCGGTGGTTGTTTTTATAAACACAGACTTTTGAAAACAAGGGCGTGGCTGCACACGTTTACTCCCTGATTGGATTTTCTGTATAGTTCTTTATCATTCATACAGCCAAGCTTATATGACCCATAAACAGATTTGTTGTTTTATTTATTTTACTTTTTTATTATTATTATTTTATTTATTTTTGGTTTGGTTTGAATACTGTTACACCACTACTGTATTGTATCCTGTTTGTGAAACTCTTTTGATCTATTTTAGTAGATGTTCCTAATCAAGTCTTAAAAGTAAACTGCTTCTGTGATTTGGGTTTTCCATATTAAAATAAAGGATGGACACTGCAGTTATGTATGCTGAAAATAATATTTTGGTCAATTAGGTCAATTTATAATAACAGGTATAATGTAACAGGCAAAGCAGTAGTGATGCATGGTAAAAAAAAAAAAACACTCACACTTTAGTCAATGTTTTAGTCAATCAATATCACTGTCAGATCTAGGATAGTCTGCATTTCATTCATTCATTCATTCATTTTCTTTTCGGCTTAGTCCCTTTATTAATCTGGGGTCGCCACAGCGGGATGAACCGCCAACTTATCCAGCATATGTTTTACGCAGCAGATGCCCTTCCAGCTGCAACCCATCACTGGGAAACATTCATACACACTCATTCACACATACACTACGGACAATTTTAGCTTACCTAATTCACCTATACCGCATGTCTTTGGACTTGTGGGGGAAACCGGAGCACCCGGAGGAAACCCACGCGAACACGGGGAGAACATGCAAACTCCACACAGAAATGCCTACTGACCCAGCCGAGGCTCGAACCAGCGACCTTCTTGCTGTGAGGCGAACGTGCTACCCACTGCGCCACCGCGTCGCCAGTCTGCATTTCATCAAATATTGTTATTTTCAGTGTCTCCAAACAGCCTGTGTTAAACTGTCTTGTTTTTTTTTTCTTCAAAAAACAATCCACAATTAAATGAAGCAAAAAAAAAACAGCAGTATCTTTACTGCTACTGTGTGTAGATATACTCATACATACTCACTTTTTACTGCAAAAAAGCAGTGATGTAGAAGTAGGTATTGATCTTCTGCAGATATGGGTTTTCATTGCATTATTACTTCACACTACGATAAAATTCATTTTCACAGTATACGTTGCTTGTTCAGCAGAGTTATGAGCTTCAGGGGCCTAAATACGCTTGTTTTAGTATTACACTGGTGTGTCTGGGGTGATGGCTTTGAATGGCATAGTGTGGGATTCATTTTTGACAGCTTGGTTTCATCAAAGGCCGTTATTGAGAAAGTTTAGCATTCTAAAACTTACAGGATGATTTTAATAGTATTATTTCTCAGGTCTTGACCTTAAAATATGACATATTTAATGTGTTTTGAATGACAAAACTTTTGGAAATGTGGTTGTTTGTGTTTGGACATGACAGCAAGCATTGTGTTGTTGGTTTGTTTTTCAGTGGTCAGTTTGCCGTGGTAAAGAAATGCCGTCATAAGAACACTGGTGTGGAGTATGCAGCCAAATTCATCAAGAAGAGGCGGAGCAAATCCAGCCGACGAGGGGTCTCGAAAGATGACATTGAGAGGGAGGTCAGCATCTTGAAGGAAATCCAGCACCCCAATGTCATCACCCTGCACGATGTGTTCGAAAACAAGAATGAGGTCATCCTCATCCTGGAGCTGTGAGTCATTGTTTTTCCTTGCTTATACTGAATTGTGAAATCATTGAAACTTTTGTTTGTCTCATTTCTAAAAACTAAAACCGCTGCAGTTATTAGTAGAGGCTAGTAGTATGTGAACAACTGGCTCTTTAAAGTTGTCAAAGGCTCTTCACTGAATTCAGCAGCACCAGTCTTTACTTACAAAGCAAACACTTGACAAGGTCAACAGTGGGGGGGGTAGAGGAGAACCAGTCTATTGAGTAGGTGAACCAGTTTTGCCTGTTGTACACTCATACACTGCTGCCAATGTTTTCAAAGTGAAAAGGCATGTTTTGATGTCTGCACTGTCTTACCATACTAGTACAGAAAAAGTAAGACCTTTGGTTGATGAAGTAGAGATTATTTAAAGTTATATTTACATTGAACATACATTATTAATGGTTGTCTAAAAAAAGTAAAGATCACATTTATTTTCTCCATGACTAGTTTCTCCATTTTATAAACCTTTTAAAGGCATGTCTGGTGTGAGCCACAACTGCAAGATTTTGTTGAAACCATTGTTTGAAATGGCAATATTTCACCTTAAGTTTATTTTGTTGTTTTTTTGAACACTGGAATTTCTGGTGAAAAACTACTCGCACTTAAACAGAGAGCAACTACAAGAAATTGCACTCCTGTAGCTCAGATCCACTGCCACCAAGCACTGCAAAAGACTTGATCAAGTCATTCTCACAGTGCTCTTGAACTACTTGATAGTTTGTTCACCCTAAAATGAAAATTTCCTGTTTATTTACTGACTCTCAGGCCAAGATGTAAGTAACTATTTTCTTTAGTCGAACATTAAAAATGATTTTATCTGAAACTGTGGTACTGGAACCATAAAATGTCAGTGGTATACCATGTTGGTATAGACCATTTCAATGTGGTGATGTCATTGGTCCATGAACATTTCCTGCTTGTTGTCAAACTATTTCACAACTGTAACAAGAGGCAATTCAATCATACCTTTATGTTAAAACAGCTATCATAACATTATTTATCAATATGTGGACCTTTTTGCATTCTTGGAAGCTATGGAAATTAAACTTGTAAAACAGGAAATATGTAAGGACCATTGTTATTGTTTACATCCGTCAAAATGGTCTATACAAAAAATTAAATGTGCACAAGCAAACCAAGGGGGTATATGCACAGGGACTTTTAATTTTCAGTAAGCCAGCCCAAGCACTTCCAGTGACCTGTCATGCCGTTACAAAATTACTTAGTTTAAGATCTGCATGTTTAAGAATCTTAAAGATTTCTTTAAAAATCAATGATCTTCACTGCTTGATTGATAAACAATATAAAGTCTATTTAAATGATTGTAATTTAATTTGATTACATTATCGATGCTGTAAAAGGAACCTTATGGAATTGAAAATAGTCACATTAACCATTCACCGGAAGTTTATCAGTGACTGTAAAACACTTGCTGTGCATAGAGACAATTAATACCTGATTGAGGTCTAATGAAGTGAAACTGTCAACCTGTGCAATAAACTGGACATAATTTCCAACATTTGTTTTTCAAATGACAGCCTCAACAAACAGTCGAGGAGCGTGATCATCCAGTTTTGCTTCACAACACATCAATGTGTCATGAGGAGACACACATTTTTGTTTTGCCTGTATACTAGGGTTGTGACGGTGATGCAATATTCCCATCAGTTAATGTATATGTGAAAACACTGGTAATGCCAGTATCACTGGGGGCAGGGTACTTTTAAATAGCTTATTATTCATTCTCGCTATTTAATTACTTTCACTTTCAAATTAGTGACAGTTTTGGGTGTCAATTGCTTGTGCCAACAACAACAGAAGACTACAGTGATGATCACAGTTATATTATCATGACTTTTTAACATACTAAAGTTCTTTTTTATTTTGGGCTGCCGCTCGGTGGCTTTCTCTCTTCCTTTTTGACTTCCTCTTCTCTCATGTGATGCACTCACTGTGTTCTGCTAAGGATGAGCGCTGCTTCTTTTATCACATTTTTGCTCTCCTCAACATAAATGGGATTCAGCAGTTGTGAGTGTTGAGTTTATTTTCAGTTGGAGAAATGTGGCAAGAAGTAAAATGCTGCTCAAGATAAAAATTCTTTATCTATTGGTTAGTGGCATCCGCTTTGCTTTTAACCAATTAGCCTATTGAATACAGAACAATAAGAAAACAATTCCAAGTCCCTTTACAAGGAAAGTCAGTTCACTCAGCAGCCATATTTGCAACATCCTCAGGCAGTTCATCCTAACCCAAGGTGTATCTAAATGAATGGGGGAATTCTGAAATGTAAAAAAAATGCACGCTGAACTCCCAATTAAATTACATATTTCAAAGCCATAACAAAATCTAAACAGACAGTTTTCAGTTTTCTCCAGCTTCTCCACATGAGCAAAGGTTGTCACGACACCAGTCTCCTTTATGGCTGTTTCAATAGTAACCAGAGGAAGCAGTAAGAAACAATTTAAGGAAAGAGACAAAGACTGGAGGATGATACTGGATGTATATATATACATGTATA
>CAIGQV010019084.1:1085186-1103599 GCA_903798115.1 Danio jaintianensis
ATAGTTATATATATATATGCGTGTGTGTGTGTTTGTGTGCATGCATGTGTGTGTAAAACACATATACATACAATATATAACTTCATTCAGATTGATATGGGCACATCATTCTGCTGTGGCGAGCTGGGATAAAGAATGGACAAAGCCAAAGGAAAGTGAATGTGGGATATAGGGACCATAGAAGCTTCTGTGTCCAAAGGGATCTCTTTCACTGACATATTCATCCCAATGAGATTCAAAAGGGTCAAAATATGAGTGATCAAGGTCCATTGACCCCTGCCTGTTCAGCTTCATTTTTGCATGCGATCTGATCTATACTAATCTTCTATGTATTTTGAACCCATGAGACCGAGAAGTTCCGTAACTCATTCAGGACATGCGCTAGGCCAAGGCTTCCCTTACCGTAATACACCTAGAACACGGACTGCTGTAAAAACTCACCGATAGTGAGGAGGTATTGTCTTTTAGTTGACGGGGAAATCAGCCTGCCTGGAAACAAAGATCAAAAATGTTTCATTTGAGGAACATCTAAAGTAGTTTAGACTACTTTAATCTGTTGCAGATAACCCACCCTAAATGTCAGTTTGTTGCTTTACATGTCGATCAGATGTTCTCTTCCTGATTAAGTGCTTGGTTCTTTGCCAGAACGAGAGCAGCTGTGAGACTTGTGTTGTTAAGGGTGAAGGCTGGTGTTTTTCTTTCTGTTTTTGTGTGGGGTGATGGAAGACGTATCTGCTGCCGGTGTTTTTGCAGCTGGGTGACTCGTCGCTGCACTTGCTCAAGCTCACCATTAGCAGCAAGCGTTATCATGTCATCATCGTGCAGCTGGTTTGCACTTTCCTTCTGCTGAATAAATATATGCTCAGATCCTGTTAGTTCTCTCCCAGAAGCCATGATTATAGTCTTGATTATAATCACTCACAATGATTAGAGAGGGTGGATCTTCTGTTTAAATACGACAGACTTACTCAAGATGATGATTTTTTTTTTTTTATTAATATCATTAGATTTTTTATTATGTATTGCAAATTTATTCTCAGATAATTTAATTGCCATTTCTTTCTTTCTAAATTAGCATTCACAGAGTCTGTGGTTCCTAAAGTAATTACCTAAATCTAGCTGTTTAATGGTACATAAATATGTTCATGCCTCGGTTCTGACATCACTAACATGTTAGTGACTCCTTTATGAGACTCTTTTTTTCAATGAAATTATGTTTTGTTTTATTGTATTAAATTTAGTACTGTAATTCAATTTCAAAGTTAACACAATAGCATTCACTGTTTTAAGAATATTAAAGGCATATTATGCAATTTTGACATTAACAATAAATAAAAGTGTAGTTTGATGATGCCGTGACTAAGGGCTCATTAACACTGAAAGCAGCGCATCTTTGCTTCCAATTATGCGAGATGTGAAAACATGAAACGCAGCGTAGCACAAGGTCCACGTGACGCAATATTATGAACATGATATAATAACGGACCCATTAGAAATAGGGAAACATTATGTCATAACACTTCAAATTACATCATGTAACTCAGGATATCTGGACAAAGCCACATGATCTGTCATGATATAACGGTAAATAAAACTGTTATCATGTCAGCTTTCTACTATAAGCAACAGTTGCCCTGCCTACGAGCTCTTCTGATTGGTCCACTGCTTTTGGACCTGACAGTGATGAGCTGCACTCCATGTGAAAGTTGAAGATCTTTCAACTTGACACGGCATCTAAAAAAAACGTGGCACTCACATGCGTAGCACTTCGAAAGACACAAGACGTAAGACGTAACGGTCACACACATCCATCCAGCACATGCTTACACTGAAAAACAATAGAAAAGTAAAAGAAAAGAAGAGGAAAAATGCATTCTGTGTGAACCTAAAGGCTCGTACTCACTCATACTCACGCTTTTTGCACACGTTTATTGTCAGCTTTTTGCAAGACATTTTTCTGGATTCAAACCTAGGCAATTTTCATCTGCGTTGAGCGTGAATGTGCAAAATCAAGTGTATCTGTCTGTGGACTGCAAGAGAGGGGCGTAACATGAAGGGGGTGTAACTTGTAAGTTAGAGGCGTAACTTCCAGTTATCGAGATCCCATTGAGCCATGCGAGATGACACAACGAGATGTTATTGGCAAGATGGCGGAAGTACTTCCCAGCGAACATGTTCAGCAAATGTTTTCATGAGTTTTCTCCAAATTTATCCACAACCTATTCATTTAATATATCATTATATTCATTTATTTAGCACCTCCACTCACTGACTTTGTCTGTTTTGTCATGACAGTTAGCCTACTCAGTTAGCGTCACCCCCTGTGGTTGCAAATAACAGTATAATGGCGAGTGTGTCAAGTATGAAAGCCTCCGCAACTCACAGCTGTACGTTAACAACTGTGATAGTTGGATCTAGGGTTGTTGTAGGTGTAGACGTTAATAACTGTGATGGTTGTGTTTAGAGTTGGAGTAGGTGTAGACGTTAATAATTGATGGGTACAGCGCCATCTTGCCGACAACATAGTTTTGACATGTGGGTTTTCATAACCTAAAGTTACGCCTCTACTACAAGTCACTCCCCCTTCATGTTATGCCCCTGTCTTGCAGTTCGCAAACAGACACTACTCCGCAATATTACCCCCGCACATTAGATGGCGCTTGATGAACTTGCAAGTCAGGAAAGAAAAGTGAAATGAAACTCACCATCCAGTCCTATTTGCTACTCTACTTTTACTGACTTTATTTAGTTGCGTTTATCATACAGCTCTTTGTGTTCACACAGCAATGAAAAAAGCAGCTCCACATTCATCTTGCCTTGGTGCGTCATCTTCATGGAATGAAAGTGAAACTAGGATCACCTCGACTGTTTTGCACTTAAGCGCCTCCAAGTGGTGTTTACTGTAAATGCAGCAGCTCTGGGCATGTGAACAAAAGTGTCAATATGATTGGTGGAGAAGTTTTTGATGTGGCGTCAAAACAAAAAAATGAGCATGAGGCGTTTCTTTAAAATAATGCTTTTATGCCTGGCGTTTTGCACTTTGGTGTGCACAATCACATTGCCGCCATTTGTTTAGTCACAAGGCATTAAACATTGATGAAAAGCGCAAGCAAAAATCGTCTCGGTGTGAACGGGCCTTGAGTATGAAATTTAAGGGAGTTATCATCGTCGTTGAATCCTAAGGGACTCCTGCAGAAGTCATGTTCATGGATGAGCTAAAGTATTCAAAACGTATTATCATGTTAATGTAAAGCAGACATATTGTATTTTGAATAATAGAAGGCATTTTCAGATCAATTCAGACCCCCATATACCTCATTTGCTTTAAGTTCTTGAAATGTATAGTTGTTCTAAAGTGATTTGATGGTTATGTAATCCATTGTTTGCCAATCCTGTTTCTGCAGGCACACCAACAGTACATATTTTGGATGTCTCGCTTATCTGATCCTTTCATTTCAGGTTTTGGATTTTCTGATGTGTTGATTTAGGTGGGTTTGATTAGGAAGAGTTTAACAATGTGTAGTGCTGGTGTGCGTCCAGGAAACATGGTTGGGAAACACTGGTGTAATCAACTAACTAGCTTTATAGTAAATGTCAGCATCTGTCCTCTCTGTCTACAGTGTGGCCGGTGGAGAACTCTTTGACTTTCTAGCGGAGAAAGAGTCACTGAGTGAAGAGGAGGCCACAGAGTTCCTCAAGCAGATCTTGGATGGAGTTAGTTACCTGCACTCCAAACAGATTTCCCACTTTGACCTGAAGGTACAGAGACACATTTGAGTTTCACTCCAGTGTCAGACTGTGGCGATTTAACATCACTGTGCACCAGCCACAACAGATCAATTGAGGCGCTTTCATCCTCCCCGCTGGTTATCCACTCATTTCCACCCTCAATGTAATTGCTGTACCTCCTAGAGCTGGGGTGGTCATAAATTCAATTCTTTTTTTACTATGAAATTTCTGGAAGTTGTTATTGCTGAATTGCATTAATGTTTTAACCGGCATTGAATTCGAAGTTTCAGATGTTCAGAGATTTACCTCCTACTAAAATCTTGTGCAACCAGTCTAACTGGCAGACCAACATCAAGGCAGCCAGTATTCACGTTAACCAATATAACTTACCTAAAGTATAAAATGATATGCTAATCAGTAAGGTTGATCATTATTAGCAATTTGTGTCTAATCCTTTCTGAGCAGTCGTCCACATGGCTTTCCTTAACATTTTAAATATTTTGAAGTCATTGGAGCTTTTAGGAGATTAGTCTGTGCATGAATACAGCTCACTAAAGGAAGTATTGTTTCTATGGAATGTCGATTCAGGGATCTGTTACTGCCAGGCCTGAGTTTGCCTGTGCTTTCTAGAGAACAATTCTGTAGCTTTGCATGTGATTTACATGTGTTATGGCAGATTTCCTGCTCTCTCTCTCCCTCTGTCCCATGCTGTGTTTTTTTTCTGTACCTATCATTAGTTCCTCTGATTCTCTCTGTTTCAGTCTGTTTTCTTCTTCTCTCTCTCTCTCAGCCGGAGAACATCATGCTGTTAAACCGGAGTGTGCCTCACCCGCGCATTAAGCTCATTGACTTTGGCCTGGCCCACAAGATCGATTTTGGCAACGATTTCAAAAACATCTTTGGTACCCCAGAGTTTGTAGGTCAGTGTCATCCACTGGTCAGTCTGTAGAGATGTGCTGTAATTACACACACTCTTATTGTTATGGTCCTCTGTCCAATACTTGCTTTTCTCCATTCATGTGTAATCTGAAAAACAACCCTGACACAACGGTAAAGAAGCACCACAGATCACGGCTGAATCACGGTTTAGTGTAGAAATATATATATATTTATATATATATATATATATATATATATATTTAATTATTTAAAGTTGAAGAAATAATTATTAGTCATCCAGTGAAATTGTAATTATTATTATTATTTTTTTATTACAAGTACTCTGTATTGGAGTTTTTTTATTATTATTATTATTATTATTATTATTATTATTATTATTATTATTATTATTAGTATTATTATTATTAATTTATTTATTTTTTCAACCTAATCATTTTAATAAAGGAATAACTAAGTTAATAATAAATATTAATAGCTAATTTATTTGGGTTGACAGTACATCATATTTTACTAGTTTTTTACAAGATGCTAGTATTCAGCTTAATGTGCAATTTAAAGGCTTAACTAGGTCAATTAGGTAAACTTTAGACCAATTAATTAATAAAATTTTTTAGTATTTTATTTTTAGTATTTTTTTTATTACAGCCAAACTAAAAGAAATAGGATGCTGTAAAAAATGTCTTTGCTCTATTAAACATAAGCACAGGCAATATTTGTAAAAGAACTACAATTTCACAGGAAGGCTAATAATTTTATATATGATGAAAATTTCAAAAGCCTCTAAGTTCCATCTGAAATTTTCTTCTACAATGGAAATTTTTCATTTGGAAAATGGCATTTTCTCTGGCTCCTGTGTGCAGGTTAAGTGCTTTCCCTTTTATGGCAATGAATAGGTTCTTTTCATTGCCTTTGACATGAAATAACTGAAAATAAACATAGGGGACAGATAAATGCTAATTTTAGAAGAAAATTTCATATGGAACTCTTCATATATGTATAAGTAAATTTTATATAATAGTATAGTAGGTTTCATAATATACATACATATTATGCAATCACGTAAATGCATTATAAATTAATAATAAGTGCATTTTATACAAAAATGTATATTACATTACAATTACAATAAAAAAAAATTATGAATCCATATTGCAGGGTTTTTCCTGCACAGAGAATTACGAGATGGCCACCTCTATCAAATTCTGTACCACCTCCACATTCTGACAAAAATCATGGTTACCGACAGGCCCCAAGTGATGCTCAAGCACTGGTCCTGTATTTAATTGCATTAAATGTTAGCCTTTTTTACTAAGATAATGTTTACTTAATAAATTACAAGAATAATACAAAATGTGTTTGTTTTGAAGTAACAAAAAATTCATGGGGATTCCAATTCTGCCTCATTTTTAGATAGGAAAAACTCTCTATAATACACTCACACACACAAACTTGATATACCATATAGGAATCATTTATAATTTGTACATAATTTCTAAAGAAATTCATGCATTTTCCTGTTTAGCATGTTTAGCATTTTTAATATAATGGGAAACGTCACAATTCAGTCAAGTGTTTCCAGGCTTGGTGGTCAAGGGTTTGAATAGGTACTGTGCATGCACACTTCATTAAATCTCACTTGATTTTTTTAACAACGTGACGCCCTGCTTTGTCTTTAGTCAAACCGAACATCAATAAGCCCCTGAAGCATCCCAAAAAGCACACAGACACCCACTCCACCCCATCACTTCATGCTGTTGGCGTCACATTCAGTTCTACAACCTGAACGGCAGCCAGTATGTCTGCAGGCACTGATGATACAGCAGTCTTAATAGGGACACAGTACTAAAGGCCACGGTCAATACCAGCTGCCCTACAGAGCAGTCTATTTCAGTGCTCAAAATTACGATCAGCCATCATGGAGGAGAATCCAGTCAAGCTGGACACCTGGTCTTAAACGCACTAATTGAATGATTAGCCCATTACCCAGGCCTAACTTCATTGATTTTTTTTTTCTCTAGCCTTAAGGTCAAGAATCAGCTTGCTCCTTCCAATCCCTGCTCAGTAATCAAAATCCAGACAGAGCACGATAAGACAAATATAAATCTAAGACAATTCTCAGACTAGCAGCAGCATCTCTCATTTCTTCATTTCCTCATTAACACATCAGTGATTGAGATCCTCTGAAACCAGTGACTCATTTCACAGCTCATGTAGTGAGAAACCACCAAAATATCCTACATCCACTTAGCATTTCTAGACATTTTTGTAGGCCATTTTTAATGTTATGGAGAATGCTTCGACCACATTTATCTTGCAAACTGCATTGTTTTTATCAAATGAATTGATCACTTAATTTTATGTATATAATATATAATATATATATCTCACTAATATATATAGTGAAGTGATGATGTCATTTGAAAAAAACAATGCAATTTGCAAGATAAATGTGGTCGAAGCATTATAGTTACAGTTATATATGCATACAAGCAGTGATAAATGTTTATTGCATTAGTATTCTAAATATTATATTCCTTAATAAATAATTGTTAAAATAAATGTGTTTGATGGATTCAATTTAGATGGAATTTATTTGATGCAGACTTATCCAGGTCTAAACTGTAAATGCATATTAAGCAATGGAAATAAATGGGCTGAAGTTTAGTCATAGATTATAAGTAAAGCCTGTTTTGTCACGTGATTTAATATAAAGAAATAATTTGACCCTACATTAGCAATAAACATTCTCTGTAAAATATAATAAATGGTCAGACCAATTTACAATTTTTTTTCTTGTCTGGTTTATGAATGAATTTATGAATTATGTGGAGCAAAATAAGAGTCTCATTTATGGTTTTTTTTTGTTTGCTTTAGTCAGAAATCAAAATTTGTACTCACTTTCTCGACTTGCCTTTATTATGATGTAAGTTACACCCACTGTTTTGTTTTGATTTTTGCTGGCATCTTGAAACATGAGTTTATGTTGGCTATATTTAAGCTCACATTTTTCTTTGCCAAGATGATACCCTAACTAGTACTGGTATCTTTTTTTTATTTATTTTTTTACTTTATAATATTGCATTGCGAGTGATTTTATTGATTTATTTATGGTTTGCAGCTCCAGAAGTGGTGAACTATGAGCCTCTTGGCCTGGAGGCAGACATGTGGTGAGAGAGTATTATCTCATATCATTATCTATTACCTGACCTTGCTGTTACCTCACACCCAGTGCTAATCGTGTGTTTTTATTTCTGTTTTACTCTAGGAGCATTGGAGTAATCACTTATATTCTGTGAGTAGTCATAATCATCAGTGTTGTTGGGATGTTGTAAATATAGCATATACATCATTACTAATGCAATCTGAACGCATTTATTGATTTTCACTTCAGCAGTAAGTAGCGTCCATTTTTGTAATTGCGTTATTTTTCCTCAAAGTTTCACTGTAATCAAATTCTGCAGTAAAGCAAATTCATGGTGACTAAATTTAGTAACATATGAAGCAAATAAAGGCAAACCTAGATTAATTGCAGGCTTATATCAGCCAGTGAGATAGGCACAAGTTGTTTTTGGATGTTTCATGTGAAATTAAGGAATGTCATTACAGATGGGAAGCATGTATTTTGTTTTTTTGGACCAATTTAAATTCTATTCAAGTCCACCACGCCAAGTCTATAGAATGTATAGCATTTTAACACACAGTAGGCCTACATATTATAATATATACTGAGATAATAATGTATCATGAGTTCAGTATCGATATGAATATCGAAACCTGACTTGAGTATATGGTTACACCCCTACTTTCAGAATGATTTATTTACCCAGCTGAAATCCATATTGACAGCCAATCAGAATGCATTCTGCTTCAAAGAGATCAAACATTTAAAGAAGCAGACAACAAAATGCTAATGTTGTTATTATTCTCTGTGTGCATGGGCCCTAAAAGGAAAGTTCACCTAAAATGAAAATTTACAGATAATGTACTTACCCTTAGGCTATCCAAGATGTAGGTGACTTTTTCCTCCCCAACAAAAGAACATTAAGACAGATTTTTAGATGTGGTCCTTAATGATTAACATAATGCAAGTCAAAGGCTACTGGCACATTAAGTGTCCAAAAAAAAAAAAACATATACACACAAAACAAAATTAATATCTGCTCCTTAAAATACATTGAGGTCTTATCAAGCAAAAAATGATTGGTCTGTGCAAGAAACTGACCATTATTTACAACAATATTACTTTTTATCCACAGCCTTAGCAAACAGTGTTCTTGTCACAGTTTACATTTTAGCATGAGATTAAAATGTGCAATGTAACAACCCTGATAATAGTGGTGGCTCAGTGGTTAGCACTGTCGCCTCACAGCAAGAAGGTCGCTGGTTCGTGTTGTTTCCTGGTGATAGATTGTGGCTGGAAGGGCATCCACTGCACAAAACATATGCCAGGGTAATTGGCGGTTCATTCCTCTGTTGTGACCCCTGATAAATCAGGGACTAACCCGAAGGATAGTGAGCGAGTGATAATACACATTACAACATTAATGTTGACTTTAACCATGACTTTCATTGATTGTAATTTCCAGATGCTAATGTTAGATGTGTTAAATGATTAATTATGCATGGTTGATTGTTTAATTGCATAATTTGTTAAATTTTTTTCACATTCAAATATTATACATTCTCCCGGTTTATGAAATGTGACAGTTGTGCAGCAGAATAGGCCTGATGAATAAAAATGTCACGCATGTTCACGTTAATTTCACAGTATTTATTTTTGTCTCTCTTGTTTTTAACAGTTAAAACATGTACAGATCATTTTAAAGCTTTCTCTCGTTTTTTTACAGTTAAAACAATGTTAATGTTATACTGTGTTTAGATACATTTCAAAGCAAAGGATAAGATGGATTAGCAAAATAAAATAGGGCTAAATATAAAAAATCTGACGTATATGTTCACATTTTGTCTGCATTTAAAATAAATGAAGGTTGCTTTTACAGTTTTGTTTTGTTTTGTTTTGTTTTTGCAGTAATTGGCTACAATTAAAAACATTTCAAGATAATCCAAAGGCTTCTCTCGTTTTACCAGATACAAATCAGTTTATGGTCAACTGTGTTTAGATGTATTTCACAGTAACGGATAAGAAGGATTAGAAGTTAAGATTAGAAGGGGAGCAAAATAAAAGTGATTAAGGGGAATTTGAGGAGAGAAATGGGAGATTTAAAGAAAGAAAACTCTAAGCACTTGATTAGACTTAAAGTTCTAGCACTTTTACAAAAAAACAGAGTACAGCATTTTACTGCCATATCAAAATAGAGCAAGACATGAAATTTATAACCCAGTCCATTAAAAAGGTTTGGATAATAATTATTAGCGTAACCTCTGAGTGCAGTGTCTAATTGTAAAGCTGGTGTTGGTCTTCCTTTGGAAACACTGAGTTTGCTCTATGTATGTATGCGTGTGCGTGTGCGTGTGTGTGTGTGTGTGTGTGTGAGAGAGAGAGAGAAAACGAAGCACATCACACAGCAATATAAACAATGGGACTGGCCTGTGTTTTGTGATAAGAGCTGAGGGGACCCTCCTTTTTGATGGGAACCGAATTCTCATGTGTCTGACGTAGGCAGTAAATCAGCGAATCTCACTCCAACTGTCAGGGAATGTCTGGCTCATATTTCACCCTATTCTCGAATGGAAAATAAAAGAAATTACATAACATAAAGAAGATTTAAGCCTCGCTTTAGAGCCTCATTCGATCTAAAAAAAACAGCTGTTTGTTTTGGCTATCTGTCCATCATGATCCGTCCATCAGCGTCTGCTAATATTAGCAGTCTAAAGAAAGCAGGAAAAGTTCTCTGTCTGTCTCAGGGCTGTTCCTCTTTCATCATTGGCAAATAAAAATAGAGCTTCACATTGGGTAGATATTGCACATTGTCACATCTAATCCTGCCTCTCTCCTTGCATTCCTGTTCTACCTTTTTTTTTTTTTTCTTTCTTACACTTTTGGAGGCTGTTTCGCACATGTATGGAATGCTGTTAATTGGCAGCGTGAATACAGAATTCAGCTGTAACTTTACAATAATTATTGCAATTTGTCTCATCACAGTGTTTCTAAAAGCCATGTTCTCACCACACAGAGTTGTCAGTTCAGATTTTCAGATTTTCAGTTCAGAATATATTCAAATAGAAAACTGTTTTAAATATTTATTTTAATATAATAATTTATATTATTATTTATTTAAAAGTTCAAGTTCAAGTAAAGATCAAATAAATAAAGGTTTGGTGAACAGAAAGGATTTAAAAAACAAACAAACAAATAAACAAACAAATAAACAAACAAACAAATAAATAAATAAATAAAATAAAAACCCCATTAAATTCTTGCAATTTAAAAATTTTTGACTGGTAGAAAAAAAATCTAACAGAATCTGTAAAAATAAAGTGTGTGTCTTCTATATGTTCTTTATGTCACACTTTATTTTTAAGTTTAAAATATCACAAGGTTGTATACATAAACCTTAACTGTCACATATAATAAAAGATCGATAACATAGTGTTTATTTTTCCCCTGTATGTTTTCAGGCTTAGTGGTGCTTCACCTTTCCTGGGTGAAAATAAGCAGGAGACACTTGCCAATGTGTCAGCCGTGGACTATGAGTTTGATGAGGACTATTTCAGCAACACCAGTGCTCTGGCCAAAGACTTCATTGCACGGTTACTCATCAAAGATCCAAAGTGAGAACCAATGATTATTCTTTTAATGTTTGTTTTAGGTTACTTTACTTTAGAAATATTACTGTGACACTTTACAATAAGGTTGTATTAATTAATGTATTTACTAACATAAACTAAGAACACTACCTTTATTACAGTATTTATTAATCTTTGTTAATGTTAATTAATAGAAATGAAGTTGTTCATTGTTAGTTCATGTTAACTCACAGTCCATTAACTAATGTCAAAAAGCATGAATTTGTACTTCGAAAGTGCATTAATAAATGTTGAAGTATGATTAATAAATACTGTACAAGTATTGTTCGTTATTAGTTCATGTTAGTAAATACATTAACTAACGTTCGCTAATGAAACCTTATTGTAAAGCATGTCCACGATTACTAAGTATAAAACAATGTAAATAAATTTGCTCTGGTTTTACTGGATCTATAAATCCTGCAAGGTATGTTTGCCACAAATCAAGCGATTCTGCAGAAATCCACAGATTTCAATATATTTATTCAGTTTTTATATTCTTTCACCATTAATATTGAATAATATGAAAATATTTCAAAAATGTATGTTCAATACAATTTGTAAAGTAGCATTTTCTGTCTTTTAGTAGATGTGTTATATGCGAGACCTACTGCAAACAAGTGGTTCTAATCATTCTGCATAAACCTGCAGATTTATTGTTTTTACATTATTCTGTGCAGAAATAGCTAAAGATGTCCACAGATTCTGTCTGACCCTGCTCAAAACTAAATGAAGGAAGTGTGATATCTTAGCAAACAGGAACAGGGGTTTTGGTTCCATATTGGCCTACTAAATTGTATCAGCTTATTGACTGCACTCATTCAGCCTGTGGTTTGACCTAATCGTTTTTTTAAAAAGAGAACTAAAGCTAGTTCTGTGGAAGTCCTCTCTGTACTTCACTAAAACGTGTCATTTGCAGTTTAAATTCTATTGAAGTCTAAACATTGCCACAAAAGCAGATATGCAGCATTCCAGAGCCCAATCTCACAATTCCATTATGCAAAGCACAGTTTTGATAAACATCTGTCGATTTGTGTTGAATGGCTTCTCACTTCCTCTGATGCTTTTTTTCGCAAGCCTTTTTTTCGTGGGAACTTTTTATTTAGGTTAAATGCTGGAAAGGATTCAGATGAAAAGAGACTGACAAACTGGCTGTCTATATGCATTCCATGTACTAAAAAAATATTAAATAAATGTAATGTGCTTGTTTTTTATGTTTACAGAAAAAGAATGACAATCCTGGACAG
Organism: Danio jaintianensis; assembly: GCA_903798115.1. Taxonomy (NCBI): domain Eukaryota; kingdom Metazoa; phylum Chordata; class Actinopteri; order Cypriniformes; family Danionidae; genus Danio; species Danio jaintianensis. The sequence goes on from CAIGQV010019084.1 coordinate 1,097,810, forward strand.
TCTTAGACATCCCTGGATCAAGGTTTGTTTAACAAGCGCTATATGTAAAGCCAATGATAACATATTTTATTACCTCAGTATTTGGTTAAATGTGTTTAATCTCTCTTTTTTTTTTTCTTTTTGAAGCCAAAGGATACACAGCAGGCGCTGAGTCGCAAAGAATCAGCTGTGAATATGGAGAAATTCAAGAAGTTTGCTGCCAGAAGAAAATGGAAGGTGCTTTTTAAAATTACATTTTGTAATTATTTCTGTATAAAATTACCTAAAGCAGTACTCTACCCTCGGTAGTGCTGTCAACATCATGTGCCACTCAAATCAGTCATGCTTTTTCCACAAACACAATATTAAAAGCATGCATAAACAAACCCTTGGAGCTATAATACAATAAAGAAGCACGCACACAGGTACAAAATTCCCTGGAGCACAGGATTAAGTTCATGTAATAAAAACAAATTAGTTGATTACATGACATTTGAGGACTTTAAATGTCATGTAATCTATTTTAGACGAGATTGAACTGCTAATGCTTTGGATGAAAAATTTGGTAACCGTTTACAATAAGGTTGTATTAGTTAATTCAAGTTAATGTATTTACTAACATGAACAAACAATGAACTATAAATGAATTACAGTATTTAATCATGTTTCTAACATTAGTTAAATGAAAAAAATGGTTGTTAGTTCATATTAACTCATGGTGCATTAACTAATGTTAACAAGCATAAATTTGGATTTTATTAATGCGTTAGTAAATGTTGAACTATGATTAATAAATGCTGTACAAGTAGTGTTCATTATTAGTTCATGTTAGTAAATACATTACCTAATGAAACTTTATTGTAAAGTGTGACTAAAAATTCTATAGATAAATATCATTTCACCTTTAATATAGTTTGTTTTCTCTGTCATCCTCAGCAATCGGTGCGTCTCATCTCTCTGTGTAACCGGCTCTCCCGCTCCTTTCTGTCTAGGAGCAACATGAGTGTGGCACGCAGTGACGACACATTGGTAAGACCTGGCAGTTTAAGTCACCATTCAAGAAACTGGAATTTATACTTTAAAAAAAATTTTATATTAAAGATTTTCAAATTTGTCAAAGATATCAAATTTGTAAATCAAAGTGCCTCTTTTGGGGTTTTTTTTTTCTCTTTTTGCATATTATTTTTCATGCAGTATAAAATATAGCTGTTTGTGATCGTAAAAGATCTGCTAAAAGTTGTAACAATCAAACGACATGATAAGTGACGTTATATTCTCCCAAAAGAAAGAGCATATTCTGAATTTCCTGAAATGAGTCATAACTAATTCCAGTCTTACATCTTGTACAAAACTATGTAGCTTTGCAACGAATTTGCATAGGGGCTTTCACGGTTTAATAGCATTTTCATAGTTCCTGTTAACTGTTTACACGACAATTTGTAGTCAGTAATACAATTTCAAATTACACATTTATGGTAACTTAATCTGCCTACTTGTGGATTACATTTAGATTACTTTTGTGCTAACCCTTATTTGATGTCACATATTGTACACCAACATGAGTTTTTTAAAGTGCAGTGTTTGAACAGTTAATACTTCAAAATGCTAACACTAATATACATTGCGGTTAGTGTTTGCTAATAGTAAAGACCTGTGCACACTGGGATGATACACTTATAGTATCATTGGTATTTAAAACCTTGTGGTTACCAATGTGAGCATGCACACCAACGTGCAAAACGTCATCTTAAAAAAAAAAAAAAACACCTGCTCCTTATTTTTGGTTTGACATGACTCATTAAAATCTGGTCCACCAGTGAGATTGGCACTTTTGTTCATGTGCCTGGAGCTGCTAAAATTACAGCAAACACAACTTGGTGGTGCTCAAGCACAAAACGGGTCTAGATGAGCACACATTTATAATGAAGAAGATGAATGTGGAGCTGCTTGTATCATTGGTGTTGTTGAGCTGCTACTACTACTTAAACAATCTGTTTTGTTTAGTTAACAAGCAGATAAACACTGTCTTCCTTCTTCTTTGTAACAAGTGAGTGTTAGAAGCCTACAGAAGCACAGCACCACCATGTGTAGCTTGGTATTTCTGTTTATCATTTAGCACCATGTAACATCAAAGTGATTTTGCATGCTGATTTTGCACTCTGGTTATCGCCGGTGAACATTTTTAGGGTATGAATGCAGAAAAACGCTGAAAAATGCTGGCAATAAGTGCTAACAAAAATCGTCCCAGTATGCATAAGCCTTAACACTGAATAAAAAGAATAACACTAGGGAAAATCTAGAAGTCCTGGTGGCTATTTCCCATAACTGAGTTCCTACAACTACAAAATCCTCCATTTATTTATTTATTTATTTATTTGATAAAATATTAGCTGCTCTCACACACTGTTGTTGTAGCTGAGGCCTGGTTTGGTTTATGTAGTCAACATTTAAAGATGCTGTTTTCTGTGCTGCGAATCTACTTTTCCATAGGAAAAGGACACCAAGTTTTAAAATTTTAAATTGAATTGCAACTAAACCAATCCCATCATTATTATTTGTGTCACTTTGTATACAAATGCTGAAGAAGCCTCCAGGCTGAAATTCAAATATGATAATGTTTGGTTTCTGACACGCTGTAAGTGGTTGACAAATCACGACACACTTCAATATAGGATCAAACTACAACTAACTATTTAAGAGATTTCAAGATTTCAAAATATTTTTAAAATCATGCATTGTGCACAAAACTATGTAGGTCTGCAACAAACTTTCAGACCAGTCACTTGTAATATCCCTTTTCTAATCAGCATGAACCAGGTGCTAGTTCAGAGCCAGTATATTGTTGGTTTGGAGCTGGTTCTTCTGGAGAGCCTTCTAAGAACTGCTTTGCTTTGCACTGAATATGTATCATATTTCCCAGCAACACAAATGTTGAAGCATCAAATATAAATGCAGCATCAACAACACGTTGCTATTATTCATTCATTCATTCATTTTCTTTTCGGCTTAGTCCCTTTATTATTCTGGGGTCGCAACAGCGGAATGAACTGCCAACTTATCCAGCATATGTTTTATGCAGCGGATGCCCTTCCAGCTGCAACACATCACTGGGAAACATCCATACACACTCATTCACACACATACACTACGGACAATTTAGCCTACCCAATTTACCTATACCACATGTCTTTGGACTTGTGGGGGAAACCGGAGCACCCGGAGGAAACCCACGCCAACAGGGGGAAAACATGCAAACTCCACACAGAAACGTCAACTGACCCAGCCGAGGCTCAAACCAGCGACCTTCTTGCTGTGAGGCGAACGTGCTACCCACTGTGCCACCATGTAGCCCACCTTGCTATTAATGTCAATTATTTGTGAAGCAATATCGGCTTCCAAATGTAATGAATCCAAAGTGTTGATGCAGCATGCCATAGTTTAGATGGAGATTACAAGCAATAATAACATGTTCATACAGCCCATTGTAATTTGTATAGACAGAGAATACAAAGGAGACTAACATGTTGCAACATAATTTGAATAGACAGAGATTAGAAGCAATAATGCGTTCGGCATTATGTTCTGCAGCTCTTTCAAATATGCCGCTCAAAACAGTTTCTGTTGTTCTCATTGGTAACAGTAACCCCGCCCTCAGCCCCTGATGCAAGCAGTTCTTACTTCTAGCCCAGCAATGTTTTGGTGCTGCTTAAAGGTCTCGTGAAATTAAAATAGAGTTTTTTAGATAGTTTTTTTTAGTTAGTTTCAGTCTGTTAGTTTTAAGGATATCTATCAGTTAGTGTGCTTCAAAACAATGACAAAATTTGCGTTTAGAAAATATAAATATAAAATATATTTGTCACTTCTGCCCAAGTCGATCAATAATCATCACCTCAGTTACTCATCCAATGAAATGCTCTCTAGTATCTGACATGCCCCACCCCTTTCAAGACGCTTCTCATTTGATGTGCTTGAGCTCAACCACTCTCACGGGCAGAGCTGTGATAAATACAAAACGCTATTGGCAGTTTTTTTTAAAAGGGAGGGGCTACTCTGTCCCACCCTCACTTTTTTCAGTTGACATTACGTCAAACATCGAATTAAAAAATGCACATTTCAAAGCACTTCACAGGAGCTTTAAGAACCACTTTCCCTGGTTCAGTGCTGATGCTTAGAGTGTCAGAAGAAGAATGACTAAGACAAAGAACTGATTTGGAACTAGGCTCTGCTCCAAAAAAGAACTGGAAAATGGGTGTCAGAGGAGAGTAGATTCTCAGAAAGGAGCAGTTAAAGAGACATGATCCTTTAATGAATTATTTTAGACTGTGAGAAAATATGAGATGCTACAATGTATATTGTGAGAAAAGCTAAATGCATTTTTGACTTAAATAATATTATAAACCTTTAAAACATTAAAAATTAGACACAACAAAACATTATTCTGAACCATAATAAATGATTCATCTTTTAATTAAAGGCAAAGCTGACAGAAACAAAAATGGCTGAATGGAGCATACACTAACCTACGTATAAGACAAGCATATAAAATTGCATGTGAGTGTATTCACTGATGGTTAAGATGATTGTAATAATCCGTTTTATTAGTTTCAGAGGTTGTTATGTGAAAATAACATACCTTGGAATGTTGCAACTGACCAATCAGAGTCAAGTATTCCAGACAGTTGTGTATTACATTAGCATAATAGCTGGGACTTCAGAAAAACACTCCAAACTCATGTTAATAAATGCACATTAATTAAACATTAGAACAGATTTTGTTGTAAAAAGAACAACACGATCCTCAAAAGGCATGTGATGAACCTGGCAATGGCTGAGGATCCCTGTATCCCTGAACTCTAGAGTTGTCTGTATTTATGGGATGAACAGCTCTAATGAGCTCCATCAGCATCCCACACACCCAAGAATAGAGGCAAACACACACAAAAAAACAACTCCACAGGAAACAGAATCAGACAGAATAAAATACTTCCTGTCGTGTCCTGTCTGAAGGCCCTAATTGGTTTCTACAAAGGATTGGAAGATTACCATATAACACATTGATACGCATGATTGCTAACTGCAGTGATAGTTTATATTGAAGCTTGCCATGAAGTAATATGACTCATCAAAACTATTATGAGCATGTTCATTGACTCTCGTACAGTCATGTAAAGTTTTGCATGGTCTTTAAACAGTCCAGATATTTGCTTAGTGATGTGTGATAAGCCTAAAGAGTGAAGTGTTATTGCCGTTGTGCTACATAAATCGTTATCTAAAGTTTACAGCTTACTATCTCTTCATTTCCCTGCTTCAGAGACGTCACACATCTTTATATTGCTATGAAACAGACATCTGTTTTAACTGTTCACTCCTCCTTTAATTGAAGAAAGCTTATAAGCTTATTATGTATGTTTAATATTGTATAAAGTGCAGTTGCAAAAAAAAATTTACTTTCTCTAGAGTGCACTTAAATATGTGAGAAATGTAATGTTTTGGTGAGATGGTGAGAACAGGAAATTGGGGTTTCATACAGGAAAGCTGTGAGCAATAATGAAGTCCTGATATCCTTTACCATTTAAATAATACAAATATAAACAGCTGCATGCATGCATGCGTGCGCGTGTGTGTATTATAATGAATATTCAAAATCAAAGAAACTTTTGCAAAACTGATAAAAACAGCTTAAGAAACTGCATTTTAAGAAAGAATTTATTTTAAAATTATTTTTAAAATCTTTTTTCTGATTTTACATAAAAAATTGTCCATTGACTGATTGACTATATATATATATATATATATATATAGTCAATCAGT
>CAIGQV010019084.1:1103999-1125768 GCA_903798115.1 Danio jaintianensis
ATATATATATATATATATATATATATATATATACAGACATCTTTGAAAACAGAATTTAAAATTGCAATGTATGATTTTAACAAGTGTGTGCTGCCAGTTTCTGATTAGTCATATTTATTTTATATAGAGAACGTACACAGTTATGCATTTTAAATGAATGTGTCTGTCAGTATTACATATTGTAAGGTATAAGGCTGCATAATATGTCATTCATCTCAAATCTGCAATAATCACATAGCAGGATCTGCAATGTTGGGATGAGTTGGGATTATAATAACAAAGAATCACATTTCAGAACATGATTTGCGGAGTCATCACAAAGATTAACCCTATATAATAAAGTGAAAGATGTTCATTTAGATGTGTTTTTAAGATCTGTGACTAAGATATCAAACAAATTTAAACCAAGAAATTCCAAAGTTTACAGATTTACCAAAGATTGATCGTATTTAATAGTTTATACAATGAAGACTATACAGATATTTTACATTTGATTAATATTGAATTTATGTTCTTCAATACTGTTAGACTCCACAGAAAGGCGTAAAACACAAAACAATTAATTTTTGTCTTTGTTCTATTTTATTAATCTATGCTTGCAAATTGTTTCTTATGTTTTATACAGATATAAGTACAATTATGAATTCTTTCTAAGAGTTATTTAGGTCATCGATTAGGAACTTGTATTGATATTGCAATATATATTGCAGAAAAACAAAATATCGCAATGTTGTTTTTTTTCCAATAATCATGCAGCCCTTGTAGGGTACACGTTTTCTCGTGAAATCAGGCTGTTATCATCACATCACATTGCATCACACCATCACTGAACCACAATGTTTTCTTCAGAAACGAACCAAATTCACAGCAGTCACATAAAACCACACACAATCATCTAAGAATTGTGTTTTACAAGCATAACTCTCCTCAGAAGCCTCCGGCTGTTTGTAGAGTGTGTTTGCATGCATGTTTTGTGTAACTTGATACACTTGTCGAGCTTGAGACGTGTGCGTGGATCTATCTGGGTGTCATTCCAGTTCACTCCTTCACTAAACACAAGCACACAAACTATATCTTTTTCTCTTTCCGTCACTCACGGTTCGCCTAGTTTCCCTCTAGCCATGTAATGAGTGTTTTGACCCACTCGTCTGAACTGTCAGATGCTGTTTGGAGGCGTTTGAGCCACAAAGCTTACTTTAAGTAGTGGTCGAGTTGTGAAGAGAAAGCGCTGTCTCTGTGCCGCCCCTCGTCTGCATTATTCAACAGGATTAGGACTTCACACTGTGTATTTGCTGATAAGACCAACTCTAGTACTACTGAGCGTAAAAGGATTTGCTCAAAGTGTGACTGTCAAAGGAGGCTTGCTGTTGTTTCTCCTTTCAAATCTTATTGTATAATCGTGTGAATACGTTGAATCATGTTGGCAGTTTTTATAACAGTTGAGTTGCTGCTTTTTAAAAAATGTTATTGTCCACTAAAATCTAAAAACTAAAATTCTAAAATATATAATTAATTATATGGGTTTGACCTGTAAGTCTTGTATTATTGTTTAAAAGTTTTACGTCGGTAATATTTTAATTAAGTCTTTTCTGCTTGCTTCATTAAAAAATATATATATAATTCATTAAAACAGTAATACTGTAAAATATTATTTCAATGTATCTTTCTAAACGAATTCATTTTAAAATTAAATTTATTCTGGTTTCAAATCTGAATTTACAGGAGACTTTAATCTCATTCTCAGTCACTTGATTCTTTAAAAGTCATTATGATATGATGATTTGACCTCAAGAAACATTCCTTATTACTGTCAATGTTGAAAGCAGTTGTGCGATTCAATACTTTTGTGAAAATCCTGATGCATTTTTGTGTTTTTTTTTTTTTTTTTTTTTTTTTTTTTTTTAATAAATCAAAAGTTCAGTTACAGTTCAAATACTGTGTATCTGAAATAGAAATGTATTCTAATATTTTGTCTAGGGATGCACTGCAATTAAAATCTTTTTTTCAAAACTGAAAATTCTAAATGCACTTGGCCAAAAACCGAAAGCATTATTTTATTATTTTATTAAGTAGTATAAAGTAATTGTTTTTTATTTTTATTTAACTCAATATCTTAAAATATATTGCTTTAAAAAAAACACCGACCAATAAAATAACTACATTTTATTGACCGTGAACAAGTCAATTATTTATTGACCGTTACTTTAAGTCGAGACACAACATTTTACCAGGGTTGCCATGACAGCACAGTATTACTATTGCAGTCAGCAGGAACATGTATACAACCTAGAAAGTGGACTTTGTTTTTCCTGTGAGCATGTGCGGTTCATCCATAGATAAGTATAAGAATGCATGTCCAAATATCCAAAGATCAGAATATTAAGTTGTTGTAATCTTTGATCAAGGCGGGTGTAAGCTAGTAAATGGTGCCCTCTGCTGCTCTTGTGCTGTGGTTGGCACAGCAGCAAACCGCTCTTGTGTGGCACAAGCCATTGAAATGAATGGGATTCTAAGCACAGTGCAGCACATTCTGCATCCTGTCTGAAAATTATGTGCCATTCTAATTTTGTCTTAATTGTCAGTTTTGATGTGTAAAATATTTTGTATTATTTTGATGTGTATTACTTTCTTGAAAAAGAATCTTTCTGACCCTTAACGGTAGTAAAATATACAAAATAAATTAAATAAAAATCCAGGTGTGCTGTTATCATGATCAATGTACCATTTAGATTCAATTATTGATTGATTTTATTTCTTTGAAAGGATGAAGAGGACTCATTCGTCATGAAGGCTATCATTCACGCAATAAACGACGACAATGTTCCCGGTCTGAAACACCTACTTGGATCTCTGACCAGCTATGATATCAATCAACCTAACAAGGTGAGAAAGATAAAATGCCATTTCTAGACATTATATGGAGAGGGCAAAGAGAGTGACAGTCATGCTCATACTGGAATAGGTGTCAGTCCAAGTGATCAGTAGCCAACCTGAGCTCGATTGAGCTGATAAGTGTAATAATAGTGTATCAGTGTCACTGTGTGCTCATGACGTCTACAGTACATTGCTGTCTTCAGAACAGACACTGAGATGTTCAGTGTGTGAATTAGAAACAGTCACTGGACCATGTCTTATCCCATTTGAGTGAGGTTGTGCTTTGCATGTTTATCGTCACTTTAAGAATTTTGAATATTATGAAAGAGATGTACCATTATTATGCTAATTATTCCAGAGGCATGCACATGCTAAAATTATTTTTCCAATCAGTATTTTCATCTGTTAAAAATAATTACTGCTGTTTGGATTAAAAGACACATTTTATATCGGCAAAAACTTGCTGCAGCTTCTGTTTGAAAGCTATTTATATAATGCAGTGAATGTCAAGCAAGCAAAATGTGTGGTGCTGAATGACATGACAGACACATGGGTATTTGTATAGCCCATTTCCAACACGTCATTTGTTTGAGTTTCCCTTTAAATATGTTTATGTAGGTGTGACCTTTAGAATAACTGCTATTTTTAGTGAATGCCACTATATCCTCTGTTTGTTTTATTTAAAAAGATTTGATGCAGTGTGATGGGAACTAAAATATGCTTATACTGTTTAAGGTTTTGTCATATGTAGGGCTACCGAGGGCCTGCTCATATTATTCCTGAAAGAAATTATCAAATGAAAAATACACTAATGTTTACTTATTTTTCTCTCTTATCAATTAAGTTTTGACACAGTGTGGATTAAAGTCAGCTGTGACCAGAAATATGGTCAGCTTGATAAACATCGTTATAGCAAGATACACTTATTAAGAGACAATGAACATGCATATGCTTGTTCATTGAAGTTTGAAAACTTCTATTTTTATTTTTTTTAATACTTTTGTCTGTTTATGCATAATTACAGCATTTATTTTTTTTCTAAAACTATTATTATATTTCACCCTCATTTCCTTTGGTAAATCAAAGTCAAACCATACGTTCTTTGTTAACAGGATTCCGAAAAAATTACTATTAAAAATATTATAATAGTAATATTTTATTACTGTAAAAAAAAAAAAAAACATTCAATTTTTTTTTCTGTAACATTTTGGCACATTTTGCACACGTTTTGCCTGTGACACTTTATTCTTGTTTTATACTTTTTATTACCAAACTGGCTTCGTTTTATGAGTAAATCATGCAAAATGTAATAGTTTAGCTTCATGATGAAAACAAAAACTATTGTTTCCACATTTATCTTTGCTTCTCAAGTATTTTTTTATCATCATAAAGGCATTTTTGGTGTTTTAATGAAACACAAGACAAACATTTTGATTACTCAGTCTAGGGATTTGTGTATGTGTATGTTGGAATCTTCTGTGTGAGCGTCTTAAAGGAAGGAATGAGACCGAAGTTGTTGAAACTGAGAGGCACAGTGAGAGCTATTCCCATGGTTCTCATGCATTTATTCATACAGATGAGTTTATCACCATTCTGGAGAAACAATTCCAGTCTTGTGCCTGCAGGAATTTGTCTTTGCCAAAGTGTCACAATCACTCTTCAGCAATTAAAACTGCTGTGTGAACAGTGAAAAATGAAAAAGGCTAATCTGAATTGGCATATTCATACTGACTCTGAATTAAAGGCTTAATTAAAGCTCCTTTAAAGCTAAATGGAGCTATTAATGCCTTGTTACATTCAATAAAATGCTTCTTGTCTCTGTTTCTGTTTTGTGTGTGTGAATTCCAGCATGGAACTCCTCCACTCCTGATCGCTGCAGGCTGTGGAAACGTCCAGATCATTGATGTTCTGATGAAAAAAGGGGCCGAGATTCAAGCCTTTGATAAGGTGTTGTACTCTAATCTCTCAAATGATTCACACACAAGAAATAAAAAAGGACACTGCTGTTCTAAAGTTTGGAGTTGTTAAGATTTGTAATCTCCAATCTAATCTTGTAATCTAATTTTGTAAACCAAAGCTATGCAATAATTCTGAAACATTAATACACTTTAAAACTAGATGAGCATGTATTGCTGACAAACCTACTTGATAAAGCCAGATATGAATGTTTAAAATAAATGAAAAAAAAAAAAAAAAAGAATGGCAATAAAAGGTTTCTTAAAGAGCCCCTATTTTGCATTATAAAAGGTCATATTTTGGTTTTGGGGGTCTCCAACAACAGGCTGATATGCATGCAAGGTCAAAAAAACACTTTCATTGTCTTATAATATGCATTTAGTTTTACCTAATTATCCCAACAACTCCCATATGATTCGTTCAGCGATTCATTTGTTCCCAAACCCCTCCTTAGCGCGAAGCTAATCTGTGCTGATTGGTCCGATGACAGTCTGTTGTGATTAGTCGACTGGGTTCAGCGCAAGACGGAGAGAAATACCCACCATGGCTATGAAGTAGCACACAGAGTATGTGAGAGCCCAATGCAGTTAAACACCAGCATATTACTCTACTCTTAACCCTAACCCCAAGTTATAACAACGACACACATTCAGTATTAATCCACACAGTGGCAAAAGTTTAACTATTTTGTAAATTGACCACGCCGAGCGCGTGTATGAACAGCTGATGGTGGCCATAGCAACAAGAAACGGCAGAGGATCGTAAGTTCAGAAACGCATTTAAATCGGTAAAGGAAGAAGCACGTGTCGCGTTTCAACAATATGTGAACAGCCCCATACAGATTTAACCTGAGAGATACATTGCAAGCACTGATCTCTAAGTGATTACAAGCCATGCGGGGCGATTACAACTTATAACACACAATTAAACAACACATATTTTGCAAACTACACAAAACGAGGCAACAATTTTAATTACACCTACATGTTATGATCCGGAGGAAGAATAAACTGGTCCATGTGAACTGCAACAGTTACTGACAAAATCCCTGTCAAAGTCTGACAAAGTCCCATACATAATAGTCTCTGCTGCTCCTTCCTCTAATAGCAAACAACCGACGAATCCTGCGTTGCAGCATAGGTTATTGTATCAAAAATCAGAAAAATGACAGGAACAAACACAGCACTTGGTTGGCTATACTGTGGTATTGTTGTGAAAATGAACTTTAACCCTTTATTCACCGCAGCCGAATCTCCATCTGTCAGTGATCATTATCTTCGCGTCCCGTGATCCCCCGCGCTCGCGCTAGTGTCTGAAGGGAAAGCGCGTTCACATTTTACCGGATGCGGTACTACATATTTGGTGATGTACCATATCGACGTTGCCGCGTTCAAGCAAAAGATCCAAGCTCACTCGACTAGTTCGTTAAAGAATCAATAGTCTTAAACACGGTGCACTTTCAGATTTAAACCTCAGCTGGATGTTTTCATTCACTTAGTGCTGTGTTACACACTGCATGGAAGGTCATTTTCAAAAACCCATAATAGGTGCTCTTTAACACTTGAAGGGGGTGTTCATAAGTCTGTCATGAAACCTTCATGTTATGTAATCATAACATGTCACACATCATGAATATGAAAGAGATTTGATGCATGTTTTTGACAACTGTCATAAAGTGTCAGTTATGTCATTTTAAATGAAAAGGTGACATTGTTTGAGATGTCTTTATGACAACTTGGCATAAACAAATACATCACAACTTGTACATCACCTCAACTACAGTGCTACAAATTGAATTTGCCATTATAATGTCATTAAATATTAATAGTAAGAGTATTGATAATTTTATTGGGAAATTGTAATGACAAATTCATTTTGTTACAATTTAAAAAGCGACAAAAAAATATTCATGACATAATTATAATAGCCTTATGACTGTTACGATTATCAGCTGGAGTGCCTACTAAACTCATCCAGCATCTGTATACCTTATTCGCCTGGGGAACAACTACCATGTTGCTTTGCAACCATACTCCAGCTGATAATCGTAACAATGACAATCATATTTATAACAGGTTAACACAATTCAACAGGTTCTTAACATGTTTAGCATGAATTATCATTATGTTACAGTGTTAGTACAATGCCAGTATGAATTATTTTGAATAATATAAAATTAATATGACTATGAAAAAAAATTTATATGAATAATTTACTGTTGTGAATTGGCATATTAATAACATGTTTAAAATGTTAATATGATTAAAGGTGCTGTATGAAAGTTTTTGACTTTTCTAAAGCATAAAAATACCATAATATGTTTGCAGATATTTAAAAAACATACAAGGTGAACATTCTTGTTTATCTGAAAAACAATACTGAAGTCAGATATTCTGCTTTGAAAATGCGAGTTATGTGCCAGAACCTTTGTTTTGGTTCTTTTAACCCGCCCACTGCCAGTTTAGCCAATTATATTTCAGCACACCGGGTTGCCTTGATGGAAAACCGCGTATTTCATTCATTCAGTCAGGAAGGCTCACAAAGTATATGTCCACGACCAAAATGCGACCTCCGGTGACCTTCAGTAGCAGACTCTGAAATGAGACGCAGATTGAGAGTTCCACATGAGGTTATTAATTAGCAAATAATATAAATATTACGAACGTAAACATTAGGTACGCAGGTTATATTGTAGCCGCGTGTCCTAACAACACGCTACGTGAAAAGATTTGCAGTGATAAGCAATTTGGCTATTTGCACCAGACAACACCACAGAAATTTAAATACAGCCATTCAGAAGCACATAATAGTGTTGCATTCCAACGAAATGGTAAGGTTTATAACCTTAACATTATTAAATGTAGATGCTGAATCACTGATATGTGTTGGTTTGTCACAGTTCTAAAGTTCAATTTCAAATGATTTATTTTATTTTCAAGATCTGAGGTGAACTGCTGCTGCTTTCAGTAGTATGGCAATAAATGTCATGTAAAATGCCATTCAAACTCTTATTATTAGCATTTAACACTGAATAAAGCACATGAGGTGTACCTGAGGTAAACATTGTCAGTTTATCCTTTTGTTCAGCTGCAAGAAATAGAAGCCGTTTCTAAAATATAAATTTCAGGTGTTGGTTAGGACAAAACCTATATGAAAATATTCCTTCTATCACGTGCCTTTACTTTTATTTAGAACACATCTTAAATCAGCCTTAAATCAGCCTTTAGGCTCAATAGTCAGGCACACTTCTGTTGATGTCGTCAATCTGGCAACCTGCGCTTGCGTGTGTTTTGAACCAGGCGTGCAATACCTAGTCCAACCACTGGGTGTCAAACTTACATACTGCACCTTTAAAACAGTGTTAGTTTTTTAAAATGCTTTAACTTGTTAGCATGTTTTATCATGTTGCTAGTATTGCATATTTGCGTTTCTTGATATTTTAGTAAAAGTCATGGACTGTATCTGAAATCACCCCATATCATTACATAGTGCACTATTTATAGTGGTATCTAAAACTATAGTAGACATTCTGAAGTATACTATATCAGTCCAACAGTCCACCACTATAACGCGTGTACAACAGATGTATACTCAATGGCTCGAAACTACCCATAATTCACTGTGTGAGTCTCACACTGACTAAATTTCCCACATCTGACCACAATATGGCATCCACAGCAGAATTCTATTAGTGTAAGTTTCTAAATAAATTATATATTTACTTCGTCAGTTGGTGAAGTTTTGTTTTTTTGTTGTTTTTTTTCTCGCCACTGTCGCCACTGGCTTGCTTGGATCGGGACTTGTGGAGCTGAGCTTTGGTGGATTTGCTCTACAGTGTTTGAACTTTCAGCAGTGAAATTTAAACCACACTGAACTAAACTACACTCTGAAATCTGGACTTTACTAGAACTATGTTAAGCTGCTTTGACACAATCTATATTGTAAAAAGCACTATATAAATAAACATGAATTGAATGACAGAATTGAATGAATACTGTTTCATTACTAATAGACAGCTCGCTAAGTGTTAACGATCACAGAGTCTGACTAAGAAGTTAAAGATCTATATTGTCTAAGGCATTTATCAACCAGCATAGAAAATAAAAAACAGCATCCCTTCCGGTGCAGTCAGTGCTGGAATTCACTTACTCATTTTCCTTCACTCCTTTAGGTGGACTATACTAGTGGTCTAATATAGGAAATAGTACATGGTGCGATTTCAGATACAACCCCTAATTTCTTTTATATATATATATTTATTATTTTTTTGTATGGACTTTTTTTACTAACAGCATTTATGATTAATTTGTGGAATAAAAGTATTTGTAATATTTGTAATTCAAAATATTTGTAATTATTTGTACATCCACAAACTTTTGAATGACATTATACAAGACACACAAATACGTACAAATCTCTACAATGTGCCATTCTTTTCCTCAGACTGGAGCCAGTGCTATCTACTACGCCGCCCGACATGGTCATGTAGGGACCTTGAGATTCTTGCATGAAAAGAAGTGCCCTCTGGACATTCAAGATAAGGTGCCTCCATCTCTCTCTCACACACACACGCACACACACACACACACACACACACACACACACACACACACACACACACACACACACACACACACAAACACACACACACACACTCAAACAGACACACAACAATCACAACCCCAGGGAGAGGACAGATTGGATTTTTCAAAGGCTTTCCCCATCCGGCACCTTTTCTCCAGAAAACCTTTCCTACTGAGTTCACACGCCTCTCTGCTTCCCATTGGTAATTTGCTGTTGCGATGGTTACTGGCCGGCCCGAGGTTTGCCGCTGTATGAAATAATTGTTGACTGTTTGTTGACTGCCTCACTAGTCAGTGAAGTGCGCTCAGTCAAGCAGAATCGCAGGCTGAAGTGTTGTCGAGTTTGTCAGGAGTGTCATACAAAATCGCACTTGGAGTGTCCGGAGCTCCATTACGGGTGTAAATTGAGTGTTTGAAATGTCTGCCTCAGCCTAAAGTGTTGCCAGGAGAAGCTCTGTGCTCAGATCCAGCACAAAGCTGATTTAGGACTGGTTTGGGGTTGTCAGCACATGAGGAAATCTCCCTTGAACTGGTTACATTCTGTTTGCACACAGTAGCCCATCAGGAAAATACTATAAAGGGTCACAAAATCCCCAAACTCATTTTTTGAGATGTTAACCAGTAATAGTTTAATGTTTATACATTTTACTCAAAAGTGGAAATTGGTTATTTTTGCATTTTTGGAGCAATTTTATTATTCCGGTTTGACAAGCAAAGCTGAAGCAACATCACGAGAGAGGATGCCAATAATGGAGAGTATTCAGTGATGTCATTGGATTTATAGCGTTTCTCAGCTTTTATTCACAAGAAAGACCTGATTCAATCCAATCACCACATACTATCATGAATGAGAAGTAATTACATTATTGTACATGAGATTATTAGATAGTGTTACTTCTGACTGTTCAGTCTTCACTTCAGATGGGTTGTATGTGTTTATTTTGTATGTGTAGTGCACCACACAAAAGTGTCATTTGTGTTTGTAATGAACATTTATTTTTTAGAGCTTTGGGACTGTGAAAATTCAGGTTTGCCAATCACCTTCTTTGAAACAAACTCCTGTCCAATTTCTGTTGATTTTACAGTGCCGTTGGATGCTGTAAATGTCTCACCTCCCCTGCCATAGTTTGCTACTGCAACATATTACATCAGAAAACCGAAAATACATCAGTACCAGTTATGAAACGTTACTAAGCCGGTGCCCAATCGCTCTCTGTTTCATCGCAACACACTGTACAAATTATTCATTTTGACAGCCCTAGTTAGCATAATTCATTATCCCACATTAATGCACTTTGTCAAGTGACTGACTTTTTACTTTTTCTGTAATTATAAGATAATTCTTCTAATTGTGTAATGTTTATTTGCAAAGTCGAGAACATTGGAACAGAGCAATAATTTGCTAGTCAAAGCACTGAATCAACTTTACATCATAGCGTCATATATTTATTTACTAATTCAGAAAAAAAAAACTGGTTCAGTCTAGAAGGTTCTGGTTCATTTATGTTGAATGAGATTAGCTTTATTTGTTGTTTCTGGAGTGTCATGCTTGGTTCGCACCAAAGACGAATATAATACACACGTTGTATCACTCACTCTAGTTTATTTGTGGGATGTTTTTCACCATAATTCTTTACTTGAATTATTATTTTTTTTAACTTAAAGGGATAGTTCACCCAAAACTGAAAATTCTGTCATCATTTACTCACCCTTTCCTTGTTCCAAACCTGTTGGACTTGCTCTCTTCTGTTGAACACAGAAGAAGATATTTGAAAGAAAGCTAGAAACCTGTAACCATTGCCTTCTGTAGTATTTAGGGACCGAGCACCGAACGGTGCGTAGGCCCTATTGGAATTGCTCCGTTTATTATTATTATTATTATTATTATTCTTCTTATTCTTATTCTTCTTCTTCTTCTTCTTCTTCTCCGGAATGAATCGCCTTTTTGAGAGCCTAAACATGCACGAAAACTCACGAAACTTTGCACACGCCCCAGAAGTGGCGAAAATTTACGTTTGTTATAGGTTTCAAAAGTGGGTGTGGCAAAATGACTCGACAGCGCCACCTATGCACATTTGACGGACTGGCCCCCGAGCTACGTTTTATGCACACATACGAAAATTGGCACACACATTAAACATGCCAAAACCTACAAAAAAGTCTCTTGGAGCTAAATCTCAAACCCAACAGGAAGTCGGATATTTTTAACTTCCTCTGCCGAAAAATCCCTCCTAGGGATTTCATCAGATCAACACCAAAATTGGGTATTGTCATCTAAAGGCCTTGGCGATGTTAAATTGCTAAGATCTAGAGTTTTCGTCGAAGGGCGTCTCCGTGGCGGCCTCACAAACTTTGACGCTTCGCCACGAAACAGGAAGTTGTTATAACTTAGGCATACATTGTCTTATGTGCTTCAAAATCCAAATGTTTGATAACAGTCCTGACTTGAACACATTTACATGCCAATATCCAGATACAGTTATAGCGCCACCTGCTGGCAACAGGAAGTTACTTGTTTTACAGTGTAACAAACTCCTCCTACAAATTTTATCACATCGAATCCATGTTCCATTAGTTTAGTCCAAAGGCCTTTGTGATGTTAAATTGTGAAGATCTAGAGTTTTCGCCGAAGGGCGTGTCCGTGGCGGACTGAGAAAGTGTGATGCTTTGCCATGGAAGGGGAAACACTTATAACTCAGCCAAACAATGTCTGATCTGCCTGAAACTTCACATGGTTGATAAAATTCCTCTCCTGAAGACATCTACATGCCAATATTGAGTCAAAGCCATAGCGCCACCTGCTGACAGAAGGAAGTTTGCCATAAATCAGTGATTTTTCTCAGGTGTTTTAATATATATCGGCTTAAAATATTATTGTCCGCTGTTCTCTGTCATCCTAAGGCCACCGGGCGGCGGTGAGCCCGGGTGCGAGGTCCCTTTCATCGCTGCTTGCAGCTTTAATTGTTTCTTGTATTTGTATTTGTTTCCCACTATGGAAATCAATGGTTACAGGTTTTCAGCATTCTTCAAAGTATCTTATTTTATGTTCAACAGAAGAAAGAAATTCGAGGGAGAGGTATTAGAGAGCTAATTTTTATTTTTGGGTGAACTATGCCATTAAGCCTGACTCTTACTGTGCAATTTTTAATAATCCTAAATGATTTTAACATGTCAGACTGAACGACAATCAAGACACATCCATCCATGACACATTCAGTAACCTGCGTTCTGAAATGATACCTAATGGCACCTCATAGGTGTTTCGACATTTCCCCTCTTTGAAGATGTTGGGGCTGGAGCTGATTGCGTCATCAGATTCGGCACTCTAATTGGTTCTTGGTTTTACACTCATTGTAGCTGAAATCACACTGCAGGAAAGTATCTGAAATGATTGACACTGCCAGAACTTCATCGGAGGGAAAATCCGATCGCAACTGTTTATTACTGTCGGTGAATATAGATTTCAGGAATCTTTTAGGATTTCCCAAATTTCTCTCAATGACCAAATCGTGTCTGAAATCGCACAGTGTGAGTAGGGCTTTACTTAGAAGATGTGATTGAGGTCGATTTCCTGCATTCACGGCAAGCGCATCTCATATATTTGGAAATATTCCTCTACTAGCACATTTGCATTGACTTGGTATGTAATCTACTCATGTGAAGTTTACATCTGCATTTGGCGACCCCAGCATAAGCGCATAAAGGCTCTGGCCTCTTCTGAAAAGTAGTAATTCATTTGCATTTAAAGAGACACATTCATAAAATTGAGTTGTTTTCTCGTATCCAAATAGTATCCAAGCTTGACAAGCTATAACAAATGATCTGTGTGGATCTTGAGCTGAAACTTTTACAGTCACATTCTGAGTACACAGGCAGTTTATTTTACATCTTATCAAAAGGAGCATAATATGTCCCCTTTAATGAAGATCATAGCTGTTTTTACATTCTTGTTCAGCAGGGTTCATTTTTTTCCCAGATGTACACAAACTCATGGTCACAGCATTTTTTGTTTTTGTGTATGTAATCACATTAATAAAGTGCCTGCTCATCACTGCATTATGGGCAGACGTCAGCAGCGTGTAGTTTATAATGTGAGTAATGTTTGACATTCTGTTGTAGTCTGGAGAAACTGCTCTGCATGTGGCGGCTCGCTATGGTAATGTGGATGTGGTCCAATACCTTTGCAGCATCCATGCCAACCCTGACCTGTTGGACCGGGTAAGTAACACACACAAACAAACTGGTCTACATCACAGAGAACAGTCCAAGCCATTGTGGAAAAATGTGTCACTTAGCTGCGCAGTTATATGAAAGTCAAGGTTTTCAATTACCTTTTTGCAAATGTAATATTAACGATGAAAGAGTAGTTACAGAGATAAGAATGAGTTTTATTGCAGTGCCAATTACTGTTGGATTAGTCATGTATCTGTTCCATGTAAAATAAAACCATAAAGACAATGTTTTAAAAGATTTCTGTTTTGAGCTTTTTATTCATCAATGAATATTGAAGAAATAGGAAAAATATTATGCAGCAGAACTATTTCTAGCATTAAAAATAATATTTCTTTATCAGACAGTCAGCATATAATTATAATAATATGATTGTAATAATATTTCACTATTAGGGTGTGTATTTATTTATGAATGAATGAATAAATGAGTGAATGAATGCGTGCGTGCGTGCAACCTTGGTGACCATAAAAGACCTTTTTTAAGAACAATATCAAGTGGTGTACTTTGCATTATTTGTATTAATGCACAATATTTTATGAACATAATGTGCTGTGTCACCGCCTTTTTTGATGAAATTCAAATGCAATAAATGGTTTCACAAGTGCTGACGTGACATGAGTGCTGAAAGAGAATCATATTCATGCCTCACTTCATTTGTTCAGCACTATGAGCTCACAGCAGTAACTTCTATAGACCGACAGTGTGCATCGGAAAATATTGCTTAATGAGGCATCCATTAGCTGGCAAAAATGTCTAATTTGATAGATTTCAGGAAAGAGGCACTGCAAAAAAAACATCCTGTAACTTGGATTAAAGCACAGTTTCTGAGAAATGCAATAAATATAATTTTAAAATTACGTGTGCTTATTATAGTTCAGTTATTAGATCAATGATAAATAATGTGCACAATGAGACATTTTTTTAAAAGTAAAACAACAGTGGTACTGTTGAATAACTGATCCTGATTAATTGATGAACACCGATCACACCAAACATGCTTTTCAGTTTTGAAAACATAAGGTGTACCATACTGCTTTTTTGTTGAGTTTAGAAAAGAGCAGTTCTCTGCTCCTTTTTATGTTGCTAGGCAACCGCTGTATCAACGGTCTTGGTGCTGGTTCGCATGACATCGGGTACTTTTTTCACACTGAGCAGACTTTTCAACAAACAACTCTGTTGTTTATGTTCATGCATAAAGTGTTTGTATCAACATTTTAGGTTTGTGCTATAGCATCCATCCCATTTACTTTGTAGAAAACCAATATTCACAAACCGTCCACAAGCCTCCCAAGTGGCAAACACAGCCACACATTGTATATTTAAAACTGTTACGTTCATTGGAGGTGTCAGGGTTTGCAAGCTAATTAAGAGCAATTCGTCATGTGAAACGGCCTTGACACAGACTAATGTTGTTTTGCTAGTTCTGTGTGTTGAAGGTTATTCATAAGCTCCTGGTCTGTTTTCATGCCTCCACAGGAGCAGGAGACGCCTCTCCACTGCGCAGCATGGCACGGTTATTCGGCAGTGGCCAGAGCCCTGTGTGAGGCTGGTTGTGATGTTAATGCTCGTAACCGTGAGGGTGAGAGTCCACTGCTCACTGCTTCAGCCCGTGGCTTCAAGGACATTGTGGAGTGCCTGCTGGAGCATGGGGCTGACATGGACTCTGCTGATAAGGTGAACACAGACAACACACAGAGATTAACCATTAATACTGCTGCTGGTGGTGGTGGTGGTGGTGGTGGTTGGGTGTTTATTGATCAGTAAAGGTGAACAGTGCCACCTTTTTTTTTTTTTTTTTTGCATATATGCGTTTTGTAGATGCTTTTATTCATAGGGATTTACATTGTATCAAAGGAGCACATTTTTATTTTATCATATATATATATAAGAACCACATTAAACTGCATTGGGTTCCATTTAAAAAGATTCTGAAAAGATAATTAAGACTTTTTTTAAATATTAAACCTGCTTGTGCTTTTATTTGCATACTCCCAAGTCAATGTGGCAGTTCACCCTCATCTGTTTTTAGTTGCAGGTGCTCACTCTGCCAAATTGTTCAAATACTTTCTTCTGTCTCATTTCATAATTTTGTTTTTTCCTAGATATTTTTGATGTGATTAATGATAGCTTGCCATTCAGATGGTGTGGTCTTCCTCTCGTAATAATAATATTAATAAGTGTTTGTGTTTGTGTTTCAGGACGGTCACATTGCTCTGCATCTGGCAGTGAGGAGGTGCCAGGTTGAGGTGGTCAAGTGTTTGCTAGGCCATCATTGCTATGTGGACCACCAGGATCGTCACGGCAACACACCCCTTCACATCGCCTGTAAAGACGCCAACATGCCTGTGGTCACGCAGTTTTGCACTGCCAAAGCCAACCTGGATATTCCCAACAAAGTCAGTGTTTTCAAACAGAGCAGGTTAAAATGTGCTGTAAGATAAGATTCTTTTAGCCCTTAAAGTGATAGTTCACCCAAAAATGAACAATTACACACCATTTAATCATTACATTTTTTTCTTCTGTTGAATACTGGAAACCAGTAGCCATTTGAATAATGTAAGTCAATGGCTAGCAGTTTGAACAGAAGAAACTCAAACAAGTAAATGGTAAATGATGACAGAAATGTACAATTTTGAGTGAACAATTTCTTTAAGTGCGTTTTCCAGTCAGTGATATTTTCATATTTACATGTATTCATTTACATTTATTCATTTTTGAAAAGTGTTTTTAATTAAAATAAATCAGTTTTTATTTTAATTTATTTAGATTTTTCATATTTCTATTTAAGTATATATATATTTTTTTTTTGCTTATAGATTTTCATCTAATATTTTATTTCCTCTTTATTTATTTCTACTTAAAATGTAGCATTGTATGTAGTATAGTATTTCAACTTAATTTCAAATAAAAACAAATTTTTTATTAAGGATGAAGGATGAATGCTCTAAAAACCTTTTTTTAACATAATCTACGCCACAACTGAAATTAATGAAACAAACAATTACACAATGAAACAATATTGCTGGAATCACTTGCATAATGATTTTTACTGATGAAATCTGATGAAAAATATACATTACTGACAGCCAACCAGAATCCTGCTTTCAAGAGCTTGAGCATTTACATAACAGCACAGCTGGTGGTGTGGATCTTACTATAATTATTATAAGTTAAATTTATAGCTAGCATTCTAGGTGTAAATAGGGGGTTTTAATTTAATTTTGCTTTCATATAATAGCCCCTGTTTTAGCCAGTCTTTTTGTATTCCTTATTTATAGAAGCGCTCTTTCCTTTTAGTCTTGAATCATCCACTCACATTTGGATTCTTAAAGTGCCTGTTTACTTTATTTCCATTTTTACATACCAATTATACATAGCAAGTTGTTACTTGTCTATGCAATTTTTTAAATGCCACTTCCATTACAGCCGGAAGAAAAATTACGTTTCCTCTCACCCAGGGCTTTTACAGGTGAAGAGGAACAGAATTATATTAATGAGAAATTGAATCATCAGCCTTTTGCACCATTAGTCATATAGTTCACACTTGAACAGTTTTCTGGCAAAATCATTCTTCCACCTCTTGTTTCCTAGTCGGCATTTGTGATGAGTTGTTTAGAGACAGACAGGTGTTTGTTGTGTGTTTGTGTGTAGTTTGGGAGAACACCTCTTCACCTGGCAGCGAGTAATGGGTGTCTGGAGGTGGTGCGGCATCTCTGTCTTTCTGGAGCAAACACTGAGGCCATCACTAATGTAAGTTCAACATGCTTCAGGGTTTTGTTTGGGGTTAATTAACATATGTAGTATTATATTTATTATATTATATTATATTATATTATATTATATTATTCATTCATTCATTCATTTTCTTTTCGGCTTAGTCCCTTTATTAATCTGGGGTCGCCACAGCGGAATGAACCACCAACTTATCCAGCATATGTTTTACGCAGCGGATGCCCTTCCAGCCGCAACCCATCACTGGGAAACATTCATACAGACTTATTAACACACATACACTACGGACAATTTAGATTACCCAATTCACCTATACCGCATGTCTTTGGACTTTTGGGGGAAACCGGAGCACCCGGAGGAAGCCCAAGTGAACACGGGGAGAACATGCAAACTCCACACAGAAATGCCAACTGACCCAGCCGAGGCTCGAACCAGCAACCTTCTTGCTGTGAGGCGATTGTGCTACCCACTTCGCCTCCGCATCGCCTATATTATATTATATTATATTATATTATATTATATTATATTATATTATTAAAGAAAGAAATCATTTTATTTAAACAAATATTCATACAATTTTTACAATAATAACATTTATAACATTGCAAAAGGCAGTTATTTTAAAATAATATATCGGTATGTAACAATACACTTATTATTTATTCTGAATTCATGGACATTTGTGCAGAACTGTCACCATCCAATTCTCTCCAAATTTTAAATACAATTTTTTTTTCCCTCCAGGAAAGTGGCAGTTGTTGTGAGATTAGGGTTAATCCACCAAATATTGATTTCTTAAAGCGACTGTTCACCCAGAAATGAAAATCATCTCTTCATTTATTCACCCTCATGTGGTTTTAAACCTTTGAGTTTCTGTTGAACACAAAAAAAAGTATTTTGCATAATGCTGGTTGCTGGCACCCACTGACTCTATGAAAAAAAATATTATTGAAGTCAATGGGTGCCAGCAAGCAGCATTCTTCAAAATATCTTCTTTTGTGTTCAAAAGAGGAAAGAAACTCATGAACAATGAAGGTTGGTTTTGAACAAGTGACTAAATAATTTTTAAAAACTTTTTAGATATTTTAGATTTTTGGTGAACTATCCCTTTAACTTTTCTAATGTCAAAAAAATATATATTACTCTGCAAAAATGAGTAAAAACATGTAAATTTGGATTTTGCTTGCGTTTTCTGTCCTGCTGTCTTCTCTTCGGTGCATATAGAGGTGCACTCCAATTTTCTGGTGTCTTGCCCTCTCAGCACATTAATCAAATTCCAGGCTCTTTATCTCTTTAAATAAGTGTTCATTTATCATTCGAGACAGCCTAGATTACCATTCTCTGCTTAAATTCTTAATCTCACAATCAGCTGCGTTTTGTCTCATGTGGAGCCTCAGGACGTGTGTTGGTCTCTAAAATAATACATTTTCTTACAACATCTAACACATTCTGGCTCTTTTAATACATGTTACTATGGAAATTAGTGTGTTAGCCTTTATCAAGTGTTCAGAGATTTTATTTTTATAAATAATATAAGGATTTACCATCTTCAATAAGCTGCCAGCTCAACTAAATATAATGCTTTTTTCAAAGTGAGGCTTATTAATAAAAATGTGCCAATTGAAAATCCTGGTTTGACTTTCAGCACCGGTGCACAACATAAACCCCAATGGCCTCGTCCTAAACAATGTATGTTTTCAATCAATAGTGCCCACATCTCATCCCCCACCCCCTGGGCGGCCCACACTCGCACCCCCTGCCCCAACACCAGCTTCACTGCTGCTCCACTGTGTTAATATTGTATAGCGGCTGATGCACAATGCATGTTGCAGCACATGGGGAGTTTGACAATCCATAATTCATTGACAGAGATGTGCGGGTCAGTGACTTAAGAAAGAAGAAATGTCTTCCACATGTAGGACGCCATTGATTAATTTGTCCTTCGCGCTTTGTTTTTTGCTTTTTTTTTTTTTTTTTTTTTCTCCGTGTTATGTCAGGTCTTACAGTAACATTCAAAAGTATGGGTTGTTTTTTTGAAAGGTTCAATGTGTTAACAATAATTACCATTACCTAACAATGAAAGTACTTGTAAAGGATTTAGTTAAGTTGTTTTATCATAATTGAAACGTTTACTAAGACATCACTAAAATCAAAATTCTGGCATAATAGTTAATGAAGACTGGAGTGAAGCTATCATGAACTATACAGTAAAAAACATTTGTTAAATTCTATCCATTTGTGTCAGTGTATATTTTAACAGAAATTGTGGGTAGTCATGATAGTTCAAATTGCATTATATAGGACTTTAATCTCTGCTCCAACTTTTAATGTTGAAAATGTAACTTCATTTTTATAGAGTGGCTTTTATTGACAACTATAACATTTCTAATTATACGTTGCCTGTTTAATAAATGAATAGGCACACCAGTGCTTTGTCTGTTCTTTTATTAAGGATTTATTTTTCAGCTATTTAGTTAGTTTGTTTTTATGTTAGTTTATGTGTTGATGTATGCATTACCTTATTGTAAAGTACTTGTAGACAACAAATCTGCTTTAAAAGATACAGTAAAATCAATAATATTAAATGTTATTAAAATTCAACATTGAAAAATGATTCTATATTTTTTCCTATATATTCTAGATATATTTCTATATATTTCTGCATATCAAATGTAGTTTATTCCTGTGATTGCAGATTGTCCATTACTCCAGTCTTCAGTGACACAAAATCATTCATAAATCAAAAATCATTATATTTCGAATATTGAAAACATATTTTTGTGGTAACTGTGATGTACACATTTCAGCATTTGTTTGATGAATAGAAAATTAGCAAATGAACATTTATTTGAAAAAGAAGTATTTCATATCATTTTTATTGATTTTATTATCAAATTATGATTGGTTTATTGCATTTTTGCTGAATAAAATAATTAAATAATTCAAAAATCTTACTGACCCAAGTGTTTAAAGATATCAGACATAAGAGTTTCACTTAGTTGATGATAAAAGGGGCCAGATATCAAAATAAATGGCCTATTTTGACTTGGGCCACTAACCAATCATATTGGTGCTTTCCAAAACACCTTTGCAAGATCCTGGCAACCAGAACACTTGTGTGTAGCAACAAAACCCACACCCAGCATTAATCTTACAGTTTCTTCAAAAATATATATGAAAAATATTTTTAAAAAGTAGTCGGTGTGTCTGACGGAAACTAGACTTAGTTTCCACACATCATGACACTCCGTTTAGACTTTAGAGAGACAAACACAATCAGTAAATGAATGCAAGCACATCCTCATCGGGACACATGATGTGAGCTGCAGATGAGCAGGAGCACAAAAACAGTGAATAAGAAAATGGGCTGTTTTGTACGCGAGAATTTGTAGTCATTTCTCATAAAGTCTAATTGGCAGGAAAGCGCGTGCTTTATCAAGCGACGTTAGATAAGAGTAATTACAGTGCACCAAGCGCTCACATTACTATAGCTTGTACTATCGCTGGGTGTTTTAACACCTCTGCCGTGTGGCTCTGCTGCGCGTGGGCTGCTTTTCAGAGGGAGGCTGCTTAATTTGTCCCCATCGGTTTGAGGAGGAACACAGCTGTTTCTGCTTGTGTGGTTTGCTTGTGCTTGTGGCCCCAGGTGTTTTGTGTGTGTGTTTGTGATTGTGTAAATGTATCCTGAGGTGTTAAATCTTTAATGGGTTTGGTGGAGGGCTGTCGTAGGTTTTGGGTAAACAGATATATATATATTTTTTTCTTTTTCTTTTTCTTTTTTTCTTTTTTTTAACCTAAGACTGCCCTGACGTTTATGTGCTGCTGAGTTTCAAGTTTGTTAGTTTTTTTTTTTATAGTTTATATATAATTATAAAGTATATATAAAGGGTATACTTTATTCACTCTGGTTCTCTTTGCTCCAGCTGATCACACAATTGCGTGCTGCTGTCAAAACCTCATGGGACATTTTTGTGTGCGTCAATTTGGTTTTAATGAAATTAATGCAGATTTTTTGTTCATTTACTTTTGTTGTTTCCACACTAAGACAGAATTTTTTTGCAATGCACGAACAGCTACGTTGAGGTGCATTTGGTATGTAATTGATGCTTGCGTTATGCATTATACCATAGCATTTCTCCATAGCTAGAGCACAGTATGATTAAAAATGTAGATTGGTTGGTTCTTATTAACCGACTTAAATGAGTACATTTATTTCCAGGGGTGTCACTGAATATTAATGACATCTGGGGTTTTGGACATTAGTGCCATATCATAATGCAAAGCTTCCAGGCCTTCCACTTTATCAGGATTATTAATTTGGTGATTAACACTGAGGTTGATAGAGTGTGTGTGTGTGTGTGTGTGTGTGTGTGTGTGTGTGTGTGTGTGTG
>CAIGQV010019084.1:1144685-1164015 GCA_903798115.1 Danio jaintianensis
ATATATATATATATATATTCTGTTATATATATTCAATTCAATTCATGTTTTTTTATATAGTGCTTTTTAGAATGTAGATTGTGTCAAAGCAGCTTAACATAGTTTTAGTAAAGTCCAGATTTCAGAGTTGAAGTTCAGTTTAGTTTAGTTCAGTGTGGTTTAAATTTCACTGCTGAAATTTCAAACACTGTAGAGCAAATCCACCGAAGCGCAGCTCCACAGGTCCCGATACAAGCAAGCCAGTGACGACAGTGGCGAGAAAAAAAAACTTCACCAATTGACGAAGTGAAGGGAAAAAAAAACCTCAAGAGAAACCAGGCTCTGTTGGGCATGACCATTATTCTTCTGGCCAAACTTCCTGTGTGGAGCTGCAGTCTAGGCGCCGGAGGCTGGAGAAGCTGGACGTCCATCGTGGAGAAGCTGCAGGTGTGAGTAGGGCACTGGTGGGAGGTCAGGCTGGCCTACAGGATCAATGCAGGGACTCGTTTGTCACTGTGGTCTTTCAGGAGTCAGTCTCATGCACTCCATTCCTCCATGACCACCACAGCATCAGCTTGGGATACGACCAGGTCCAGGATTATGGATACCTTGGGATCATCTCTTCACAGGTCTTGGATCGCATCAATGGTGCTGCATAGTTGCTAGGGACCTCGGAATGAGTATCCCCAGGTGGAAATAGAGAATAAAGAAAAGAATTAGCGTAGCTGCTGTTCATAGTGTATTTAAACGAGATGCAAAAATGGAGTGTTATAAATGAAAATAGCAGTTATATAAATAAACATAGAAACAAACATGTAAAGCATATGAGAGTTTCTAACACGATGTCTGGTGCATTAAGACAGGAGGAGTGTGTCCTACAGGTGGTTGTCAAGCCAGCTCACCTGCGTGGAGCACATTCATGCATCATACCGTTAAGCGATGCATTGAGTGTATGCTTTACTAAAAAGATAGGTCTTTAATCTAGTTTTGAACTGAGAGTGTGTCTGAGCCTCGGACATTATCAGGAAGGCTATTCCAGAGTTTAGGAGCCATAAATGAGAAGGCTCGACCTCCTTTACTCGACTTTGCTATTCTAGGTACTACCAGAAGCCCTGAGTTTTGAGATCTTAAAGAGCGGGTTGGATTGTAGCGAGACAGAACGTTGGTTAGATAAACAGGAGCTAGATTATTTAAAGCTTTATAGGTAAGAAGCAATATTTTATAATCAATAAGGAACTTAACAGGCAGCCAGTGTAAGGAGGATAAAATTGGGGTGATATGATCATATTTTCTAGACCTGGTAAGAACTCTGGCAGCTGCATTTTGTACTAGCTGAAGTTTATTAATAGAGGATGCTGGGCAACCAGCGAACAGAGCGTTACAGTAATCCAGCCTAGAAGTCATAAAAGCATGAACTAGCTTTTCTGCATCTGAGATGGATAGCATACTTCGTAACTTAGCGATATTTCTCAGATGAAAGAAGGCGGTTTTTGTGACATAGTAGATATGTTTTTTCAAAAGTTAAATTGCTGTCTAGTATAACACCCAGATCTTTTACAGTAGAGCTAATGCTAACTTTGTGGACTAAAAACGAGATGCACCCTAGGTCAGCAGCTAAGAGTAAATCGTTGGTTATTTTCAATAATGCGGTTTCTGTACTGTGATGAGGCCTGAAACCTGACTGAAACACTTCAAAAACATTGTTCATCTGCAGAAAGGAGCATAATTGGGCAGAAACAACTTTTTTTATTTTAAATAAGCAATTTTAACAAACAGCAAATGTCAGTTTTTGAGTGTACATCACATTAGCAAGCATTCTTAGAATTAATACAAAGTCTCAGTGTCAAGTAAACACTTCTGAGATTAAAAGTTTTGATTTGAATGAAGACATTGTAGACGTGTCTTGAAAAATGCAAGGACAGGAAGGTTTTTAGGAACTTTTTTTTCCCCTACAAAATGTTAGAAAATTTGGTCATATACATAAAATTTGGCTACATATATTAATTTGATATATATATTAACATGTTTCAAATGCTAAGAATTGCCCTAGAGTGAATTGAGGGTAAAATAGTTTCCGCATGAATGCTCTCACTAAGGCCCTCAGATCAGCCATGAGAAGCAGAACCCATTAAAATGAGCTAAAATTGATGATAACGTTGCTGCTGAGGATGAATAATTAAGTCATGTGCTTTTTGAGTCATCAGTGTGTGTGACATGACACAACTTGTATTATTCCGCACCTATATTTCAACACAACATATTGAAGCTTTCCTGCACACTTCGATTTGTAACCACTTCATCATTCATTCATTCATTTTCTTTTCGGCTTAGTCCCTTTATTAATCTGGGGTCGCCACAGCGGAATGAACCGCCAACTTATCCAGCATATGTTTTACGCAGCGGATGCCCTTCCAGCTGCAACCCATCACTGGGAAACATCCATACACACTCATACACTACGGACAATTTAGCCTACCCAATTCACCTATAGGACATGACTTGTGGGGGAAACCGGAGCACCCGGAGGAAACCCACATGAACACGGGGAGAACATGCAAACTCCACCCAGAAACGCCAACTGACCCAGCCGAGGCTCGAACCAGCGACCTTCTTGCTGTGAGGCCAATGTGCTACCCACTGCGCCACCATGCAGCCCCTATTTAGGGTTTCATCGAGTCAAATTCAAAACTTTTTAAGACCATTATGAATGAAATTTCAGACTGGGTTAGGGCTAGGGTTTTTTTTTTTTTTTTTTTTGATGGCCTGATTGGAAAAGATTTTTACTTGATCCCATCAAAAAAAAAAATCTAATTTAGTTAATTTCTTAGCCACGTATTTTAAATAATTTTGAAACACGCAAACTCAAGTTGTATACATGCACTTTTTTTTTCAACATGACATTTCTTTAAAAAAAAAAAAAAGTTTTAAAACTATAATAAACTAAATGTATGCGCAACAGTCTGTCCAGGTCAATGTCCCCAAATACAAGGAGAAATTTTAAACAAATGTTATTGTAAGAAGATAATTAAAATATATCTCTAAATGGAGTTAAAAATGTAACTTTTGTAAATTGTTCTATTGAGATGTATTGGCATTGGATGGGTGTTGGCCAAGATTGGGTAACTTTAGATAGACCTTTTTTAAATTATTTAAGACCTACAACAAAATATTTCCATGAATTTAAGACTTTTTAAAGCCTAAAAATTTGTTTTTTGAAATGTCAGACTTTTTAAGACATCCCCCTGGTATTATTGTAGGTTGTTCAGACGTGATCAATGGTGTTGATCTACTCCTGTTTGATCATTGCTGGAAGAGCTGCGCTGATAGGATTAGGTGATAACTGAACGATCTTCCCATCTGAATTGTGTTGTTCTTGTGACAGACCAGCACGTTAATCTATGCCTTTCCCCCTTTGTTGTTATCCAGATTCAACAAACCCTCCAATTCCTGCCTGCCACTAAGCTTTTTAGTGTGAACGTAAACGATGTGCAATGCTGTTACAGAGTCAAGTTATAGAACTAGATAACCTACACTGACATTCTCACGTAAACGCACTGATAGGAAACTCAGTTTTGGTGTGTGAGCATGGTTGCAAGTTCAGTGCATTATAAAGGGGGTCATATATGTGAGACTCCATATTAAAGTTTTATGATATAGTGTATAAGCAGTTTTGATGCATTCACAATTGATTTGGAAAGCTGTTTGCATCTTTGTTTGATTGACTGTCAACATTCACAGATATTTGACAAAATGTGATTAGATCAAATGTTGTTGTTTTTTCAATCAGTTCCAGTGTTGGGTGTAATTAGTTACAAAGTAGCATAGCTAATGTAATTCAATTACTTTTGTAAGATACTTGCTTTAAATAATGTCAATAAAAAATTTTAATGGTTTCTAGTTCTCTATAAAGGAATTTAGAAAAGCAGAGTACTTGCAGATATTTAGCAGAATATTTCTATTTTTCAGCTAAAGAACATTGATCATTTTTTAAGCCTGTGCCATAAAGATATTAATTCATGACAATATAAGATCTAAATCCAGAGCAGGTTTATTGTACTGTTTGACTCAATTTAAATAATTAAGAGTTGAATTTATGTTGTCTATGTGTTGTGATTTATGTGGATTGTTAGTACTGAGTATAGTAATTTAGTTACTTATTGAGTAATGAAGTTATTTTTTAGACAAATAAATTAGATGTTAAAAAAAAAAATGTATGATGTAATTAGTAATTAATTAAACGTTGGGAAGTAACTTCTCAATAACCCAACACTGATCAGTTCAATATATACTGGTTTTGTGTTTGCTTGATGTGTAAACAGGGTCATGCATGTTCAGCGCAATCATGTTATATATAATTACTTGATTAATTACTAAATTAAACTCTTCATTCGTAACATTTTAGTCAAACAATACATTTTAGTTTTGTTTAAAAAATCACTTACATTTTAAACACTATGAAAACAAAAATGTTTCAAATGAATGACAACATACTTCATACATATCCTATATTGGAGTAAATTCCATTGTTTCTTAAGCACATGCAGTTTTTGGACACACACACACACACACACACACACACACACACACAAACACACGCACGCACGCACATATATATATATATATATTACTTTGATGCACAGGATTAAAATACAACCCTTTTACTTTTGAATTGAGTATATACATATTTTAAAGGTACAGATTATCTAGTGAGTTGTCTATCTTTATCTAAATTGCAGAAAAATGGAATGTGACTTCTTTTAAATCAATTAATAGATTTCTAGTTGTCGTAGATGAGATGTTGTTTTTAAAATCTTAGAAGACAGAAGACATAAGCAAAAGTGTCACCAGTCATAAGGGTCAATTTTTTGATACTCGGGTTTAAAATCTGAAAGCTTTCCATTTGTGCTATGGTCTGTTAGGATATAGAAAAATATTTGGTTGAGATACAACTATTTGAAAATCTAGAATTTGAGAATTAAAAAAAAAATCTAAATATTGAAAAAAATGCCTTTAAAGTTGCATATTGCTAGTTAATTAGTTTGGATATATTTACACTAGGAAATGTACACACTTTTAATGGAACATGATATTTACTTAACATCCTAATGATTTATTCTTTTTTTTTGCATTAGAAAAAATCTATAATATTGACCAATAAATTGTATTTTGGGCTATTGCCAAAACATACCTGTGCAAGCTAAGACTGGTTTTGTGGTCCATGGTCACAATTATATTAGTTACATTTATAATTTACTAGTCAAGTTTATAATAACTGAAATCCCTCTCATTTTTGTGTGACGGATGTGATTAATGATGTGGACTAGTTATGTGTGATTTGAAAAACAAACCCTCATGAAAATCAACTACAAATAAAAGTTTTACATCAAATAAAAGTATGTTGTAGTTAAACTATGGTGTATCCATAAATTAACCATGATCATGTACCAAAGAAAAGCAATCAATGTGTGCGATCCAAGTATGAAATAGTAATTTTATCTTATGCTGTATCGACTGTTAACGTGTACTTTAACAATAACCAATGATGTTTATTTCTTAAACTCAAACGCAGCACATTTGTCTTGATTAAACAGTTTTTTCTTCATGAGTAAGACGGTCTGTCGGGAACTCGTCACGTGCTGATGGATCACATGCTCTTGCGTGTCGCCGGGGGAGGGATCAACAGATCTATAGGCAATAATCTCGACCAATGAGAAATTGAGGAATTTGCCTTCAGATGCGCTATAAAACTTGTGGCCCCTCAGCGACACAGAATATTTTTCTTCAGGATAACACGGTGAGTCAGGAGTTTTTACAGCTTTCTGGAACATTGTGGTGCTTTTTGTAAAAAATGCTTACAAAAGCGGCTTTACTGACCCTTTAATGCAATTTTGTTGAATGAATCTTTGTTTTGTTCAGGCTTTCATTAGCTTTTTACACAACATAGCTGAGCTTGTTTACGTCGCTCTATTATTGAGGCTCTTGCGAAATATTTTTTGTGACCAACGCTATTTCTTCCAAAGACGCACTGTTTTACCATCTTTTTTTTACAAATGATAAAGCGTTTTCTGCTATAACCGGTGCTTTGAAATCGTTACAATAATTTCTTTTTCGATTTCCGTGGCCTGGTTTCGGTCTCTGTTTTCTTTTCCTGGGAAGCTGTGGGCTGCGACCGGCCAGATCCCGTGACTGCAGCAAAGCAGACACACAAGGAACATCGTATTCTCTCCTGTTTCCAGACCAATGTTTCTGTCGGGAGGCCCGTGTAAACACGTATTTTTAGGTTACACACAGATAACGTTTCCTGTTCATTTCTGTTCGGCGTTCTAATGAATGATTTAATTCGACCTCGTTCTTTGTTCTCGCTGGTTTTAGTTCTGTTCGTAATGGTGTTGCCTGTGGTTCTTTGTACGGTGTAAACAAATATGTCGAAGCTGTAATCTGATCTCACGACGCTGGAAACATACGCTAGTTCTCTTAAATATACATACGCGTTCAATTATACAATAGTATAGCGGCTGACCGAGGCATTAGCCTATAAAATGCTATAACATTTCTAATAGTTTCAGCAGTCTTTAGGAAGTTTATTTGAAACCTTCATGCAACATTTAGGATTTCATTAATGTGGTGCCTGTTTCTGGCCATCAAGACAAAACACGCTTAGGTAAGTCATAATGTCAAAACGATGATGACAAAGTAGATCATAATATAAGAAGTCGAACTTATTTGTTTACTCCTATAATGAAGACTAAAGTGTTTCTACTTAATATTTTTTGGAATCTGGCAAAATATTTTTATTTATTATTTCAATCAAAAGTGAATACATTAGTTACTAACATATTTCAGTAAGCACCGTTTTTCAACTTTAATTTAATTGAAAGAATACTGCGAGGTAGCATTTTATTGTGATTTTCCACAAAAACGTGAAGCAGGGAAAAAAACCAAAAAAAAAAACCTCAACCCTATTATTTAGTATAAACAATACTAAAAATAATGACTGAGCACCAATAAGCAAATACGCATATTAGAATGATTTCCAATGTGTCGTCATTTGATACTAAAGACTGACAATTCAGCTTTTCTTCACTGGAATAAATTATGTACTAAAATACAAAATATTTTAGTACATATTAATAAAAAATTACATTAAAAAAATATATAAAACATTACAACTATAAGGATGGAAAAATGTTTGAAGTGATATATTTGCATGTTTAAATTTCATGGTCACTTGTTGCAACATGTCTGACCTGTTGTTGTTTTTCCACCAGTGTTTTCATCATGAGGGTGTTCTTGTCTGCGTTTGCCTTGTGCCTCAGTGCTGTATTTGCTGCTCCAACATTGGACCAGCAATTAAATGACCATTGGGATCAGTGGAAGAACTGGCACAGTAAAAAATACCATGCAGTAAGTGTCTTAAGCTCATTGTTGGTTTATATTTTATATACATTGAATACAGAATTCTTGAACTTTTTTTTTTTTTTTTTTTTTTTTTTAAATATATTTTTTTTTTCTTAACATAGAAGGAGGAGAGTTGGAGGCGGATAATCTGGGAGAAAAACTTGAAAAAGATTGAAATGCACAATCTGGAGCACTCCATGGGCATACACACTTACAGACTCGGAATGAACCACTTCGGGGACATGGTATGATTGCAGAAGTTGTTTGTATAAGGCGTTTGCATGTTGATTTTTATGAAATTCCTTCAGCATTTCAGCAAAATGTTCTGTATCTGCAGACTCATGAGGAGTTCAGACAGGTGATGAATGGCTTCAAACACCAGAAAGAGAGACGATTCAGAGGATCTCTGTTCATGGAGCCCAACTTCCTGGAGGTCCCAAACAAGCTGGACTGGAGAGAGAAGGGATACGTGACGCCTGTGAAAGATCAGGTGAGACAGAAATAATGTGCCTTTTTTTTTTTTTTTTTTTTTTTTTTTTTTTTTTAATTAACCATAACTCCAGAAAACAAAAAAACTGGTCTTTCTAGTTTGAAAGTTTCATGTAAATTCTATGCGTGTAATGTATGTAAACTATATACACTGACAAGACTTGAGCTAGAGATGCAGTGTGTGTCTAAAATAGTTTGAGAATTTTAGTTCACTCAAAAATGTAAATGCTGCCATTTTTATTTACTCATTCTCCACGTTTCAAATTTGTTTGGATTTCCTTGTTCTATTAAAGGCAATATAAGATATTTTGAAAAATGTTGGAAACCATTGACTTCTATAGTTTTTTTTTTTTTTTTTTTCTTCTTTTCTTGCTACTATGGATGTCAAATCGTTTGCAATATTCTTCAAAATATCACAACCATTTCAAACCACTTGAGGGTGAGTGATGGCGAGTACATTTTTAGTTTTGCTTGAACCATCTTTTTAAGTTTTCTAGAGGCCTCTAGTGTGCTCTAAACATGATCAAATGTGGTATTTTCAGGGTGAGTGTGGTTCCTGCTGGGCCTTTAGCACAACCGGAGCCCTGGAGGGTCAGATGTTCAGGAAGACTGGAACATTGGTGTCTTTGAGTGAGCAGAACCTTGTGGACTGCTCCCGTCCTGAAGGCAATGAGGGCTGCAACGGGGGCCTCATGGACCAGGCCTTCCAGTATGTCAAGGACCAGAGCGGTCTTGACTCGGAGGAGTCCTACCCCTACCTGGGAACTGTAAGTTGCACCATCTTTTATTACTGTAAATGCATTTTGTTACATAAAAGATTATCATAACAATCTGTCTATTATTATTTTTAGGACGATCAGCCCTGCCATTTTGATCCCAAAAACAGTGCAGCAAATGACACTGGATTTGTTGACATTCCCAGTGGAAAGGAACATGCTCTGATGAAGGCTATAGCCGCTGTGGGACCCGTGTCTGTGGCTATTGATGCTGGACATGAGTCTTTCCAGTTCTACCAGTCAGGTGGGAACATTTTTAACCATTTTAGACCATGTATAGTGTTACAGATGAACACTTATGCACAGTCTTTCAAAATGCACTCCATTTGTTACCGTGTGTGAACATCGATGGTAGAACAAGCACACTATAAAGGTTCAGCAGGTATCTTTTAAACCCCTCACAGATGCATTCTATATAGACCCCTATTTTATTATTTTTTTTCTCGTCTTTCAGATTTATAAAGGCCTGAGGCCTGTTGCACAAAATGAGTTGAACTAAGTTTGAGAAGGCAATGTAAAGTAAATATTATTAAATCAATGCAAATTATTCTACTGATTTTAATAATGTAGGTTCACAAACGGCTCAGTCAGTTTTAAAAGCCTTGTATGTTAAAGCAAATTTGTATGCAAGTATTTAAATGTCAATTTTAATTGAAAGCCGTTTATTAAT
Source organism: Danio jaintianensis (assembly GCA_903798115.1). Lineage (NCBI taxonomy): Eukaryota > Metazoa > Chordata > Actinopteri > Cypriniformes > Danionidae > Danio > Danio jaintianensis. Next base: position 1,153,998 of record CAIGQV010019084.1, read on the forward strand.
CATTGTCAATTCAACTATTTGAATATACAATATAAAGTATAAATGATACACTTATTTGTTACCAAAGACCTATTTGACTCAAATGATTTGTATAAAAGATGTTCAATTAGAGCAAAAAAAAAAAAAGTACAGAGCCTAGAATTGGCTTCCTTGCATCATTTGCCAAAATCTAGGCTCTACTTTTTATTTTAACTTTTTTTTTTATTATTATTATTATTTTTTTTATCTGCACTGTAGCAGGTTAGCCGTGTAGCATAAGTTAACCATGGAGCAGAAACCCATAAGAACCAGCCCACCCTCTTGAGCCTGAAAACCGTTAGCTCAAAGTAAAGGAATTTAGCTTGGTTAAACTAACAAATGTAAATCTCACTCTAGGCATCTACTATGAAAAGGAGTGCAGCAGTGAGGAGCTGGATCATGGCGTTCTTGCGGTCGGTTATGGTTTTGAGGGCGAGGATGTTGATGGCAAGAAGTACTGGATTGTCAAAAACAGGTAAGAAGACAAAACTACTACTTTAAAGTCCCTGAAATGGTTAATATTCAACCCAGATTTTTTTTATTTTTTTAAACCCAATGTGTTTTTTTGTATTCTAGCTGGAGTGAGAACTGGGGCAATAAAGGATACATCTACATGGCCAAGGACCGACACAATCACTGTGGTATTGCAACAGCAGCCAGCTACCCTCTTGTTTAATGAAGACCCCTCCAGTATCCAGAAATAATACCAGAAGGCCACAGTGTCTCGGGTGCCTGAGAGGATCACCGAAACCCACTAGTGTAGTGAAAATATCAGACACCTGATGATCACCTGATTACACTGGTGATTTGTGTTTCTCACAGTCTGAACAAGGCTGAGACACAGAGTCCTCAAGCTCTAGGTACTGTGTGACGCCGTTTTAGGGAATTTATGCAATTGCTTTTGGTCATTTTTAAAAGTCACTGATTTAGTTAATTTTTTCTTTTTTTCTTTGCCTCAATGTAAATACATGTTCTTCAGTGCAAATGTACAAATGTGTTTTTTTATGTCTACTTTCTCTGACCAATAAAAGTTTTAAACATGAGTTTTACTGTTTGCTTTTTGACTTGAGTTTACAATCTTCCAGTAGTTTTATATTAGTGTAGTTTCTACACTACAGTTCAAAAGTTTGGGTTTATTTTCTATAAATGCATTCCCATCAATGTTTATATTGGAATGATCAATGGTTTGTGGTGTGACACTGCTAATTCCGAGGACCCATCAAGATAATGTGATTGAAGCCCATGATGTGCACTTGGAAAGTTTCTCAGGTGGTGTTTTTTTTTTTTTTTTACATTCACTTTTTTGAACCACTATAAAAGTAAGTTTTGGTGTGACACCATTTTATTGAAAATGTCCAACAATTCATGAAGAAAAACAAATTTCATATAGGCTAAAATAAATGGCACAATTTAAAGATGAGTGTCCAACAATGAAGATAAATCCCTCTTGCAATATTTTGTATTTGACTGTCAAATCTTAATTTTTGCTATGTCACACCATATGTATTTAATGTACAGTTCAGTAAAAATGCAGAAAAAGTGAAAGAATTGATAAAGCTAGTAATTTCTTATAATTTCTCAAACCAAATTATTTTTTTTTCTTAAACAATTAATGCCTATTTGTGAACTACTATTAAATTTCTTTCTAATATACACTAGCAGAAAAAAAGGATAAAACACATTTGCCATCACATAAATACATTATATTTTAAGATAAATTGAAATTTTAAATGTAATATTTCACATTTATTGATGTATTTGTGATCCAATAAATCCACTCTTATAGTTTATAGATGTTTTTCAAAATCTCATTTTGCTGTTGCTTTATACAGTATATCAAGCTGCAAAACCTATTTAATCCAACCAGCTCATGACATTTTGTATACTGGGATGAACATAAAATCAAACTAGTTTATCCAAGCGAAGCCTACTCACACAGGAAGTTGTGTAATTTTCTCATTCACTGTACCTCTTGTGAAAATGAGCTGTTCTTTTGCTCCAGCAATACAGCGTGTCCTATTAGTTTATCTCTGGGCATGCTGCCATTTTTCACGTCACCAGAAAACTAAGACTTGCGGGTCAGAGATTACTAGGGTTTTAGTTGGGGAGTAGTCTGTTAGAACGAGGGTGTAAACACTGTACAGACTACCAAACAACACACCTTAAGGCATAAAATGTTCTAAAATACAAACAAATAAAACAGACACAGATTGCTCAACCAATAAACTTAAAACACTCTGAATATGGAAAAAAGAAAAGATTTTAAAATATTGAATTTTAATGTGATTTTGTTTACAAAAGCATTACTTGTGCTATTTAAAAAAAAAAAAAAAAAAAAGCTGTGGTGATGTTTTGTATCTCAGTGTCATGTGGGGTTTCAATGATCAAATCTCTCTATTTGCTATGTTTTTTGACAAAAGACAAGTATTCCTCCACGTCGTCTGAAGATCCCACCACGAAAGGCACCCGCTGGTGCAGTGTTTCAGGAAGCACATCCAGGACGCGCTGAGAGCCCGTGGTGGCTGTTCCTCCGGCCTGCTCGATCAGGAAGGCGATGGGGTTACACTCGTACAGCAGCCTCAGCTGGAGACATGAAAACACGTGAGAGACGCACAACTTGCATAATGCTGATACACTGGTTTTCAAAGGGTTTATTTCATTATAAGTGGTTTTCATGCTTTTACCTCCAAGTTTAAAGCCAATATGTTTCTTTTTTTTTATTATCGGTTGTGGATTTAAGCATTTTTGGAGTTCGTCAGAATGGTTTCATTTTAGACTTATCTATGAACTGCAGATATTATATCTGGGTCGCTGCTTTCATGCTATAGTGTGTATTTGTCTATTGTCAAGAATGACACAGTCTGATGAAATGAGCAGTTATGTGTTATCAGAATATGTCCTGCTTGTTCCTGCTGTAGACCATAAACTAATTCACAGTTTAAAACACTTATACTTTAGGCTTATGGATCACTAATGTAACAATCGAGTGACCTACACTGTCGTAGCATTGGGGGTGTTTACACAACATTGTTTTTCACAAAAACTTTATTTCAAAAAATCATTTTGAACATGCTGGAGACTATTTTTTTAATTATGTTTTCATTTATTTTATTTTATTGAACCAGAAAAGTCTCTCTGAGATTAATAATTTCTTTCACAGGAGTGTTCTGGCTAAAATTAGTTTACAGGACAACTACACATTAAGAACACTTAAAACAATAAGGATTCATAATATAATTAAGAATATTGTTAAGATTATGAATATATGAGGCAGATACTGAATGTACTGGGGAAATGAGCTCTGACTGTGATAGTGATGGTACATTATTCTGCTTAAATTGATGGAAAATGTTTCCAATGGATAATAATATACAGTTGAAGGCAAAATTATTAGCCCTCTTGAAAATGTTTTTAATTATAAATAACATAATATCTAGTAAAATATGTTTAAATGATGTTTATAAACTAAACAAACTGTTTAAAAATGTTTAAAAAAATTATCTTTGTTAAACAGCACTTGACATTTTTTTAATCATTTACAAGTAAAATATATTAATTATAATTGTTATTAATATATCAGGAGGTTATGCTATTGCAGCAGTTAGACATCCATTCGTGTCGATCGGTTCATGTTGAATTTCTTTATATGCATGTATGTATGTATATATATATATATATATATATATATATATATATATATATATATATATATATATACAGTGCTCAGCATATATAAGTACACCCCTCACAAATCTCTCATTTAAATTCATATTCTTTATAGGAAGCTTTACAATATTATGTTTGTGCATATACATTAGATTAGTCAGTAAAGAAGCCAAATCTGGAGCTAATCTAACAAAATGGTTTACAATAACAGTCCAAAGATTAGTAGCTCAAATTTATATGTTGAAATTTTGTAGTTTGTAATTTTTTTTTCAATATTTAGCTTGAATTTAAATGTATTATCTTTCTATTTCTAAAGATGTTCGTGACTAAGATTATATTTTAATAAATATATCTGTTTAATAAATCTGTTTTGTTCAAATGCACCAAAATATATTACCTATATTCACTGAGAAATGGATACAAATATTCATTTTCAAAATGGGGTTTATTCATTTATGCTGAGCACTATATATATATCAAGCAAGGTAAGAATGAAGACTGTTGAAAACTGGTAGCCATTCCTGATAATATATAATAATAATTATTCCAATAATTCTTCTAAAGTGTTATTTTCTTACTATGGATGTCAATGACTACCAGTTTCCAACATTCTTCAAAATACTTTCTTTTTGTGATCAAAAACTACCAAACAAACAACAAAAAAATAACAAAAAAAAATTAATAAAGGTTTGAAACCACTTAAGGGTGAGTAAATTTTCGCTTTTAGGTAACCTATCACTTTAAAAAGGCAGCAGTGTCAAACTCCTGTTCCTGGAGCTCCACAGCCTTGCAGAGTTTAGTTCCCTGCACACATACCTTGTAGTTTTTAAACAAGCCAGAATGACCTGATTACCTAGATCAGGTGTGTTTAATTAGAGAATCTAAACTCTGCTGCGCTGTGACCTTCCAGGAACTGAGTTTGACACCTCTGCTTTTAGCAAGGCATAATACATGGACCTTTTACAACACATAACCTTAGAAAAAATACATTATCCTAGAGGCTGTACAGATATGCTTTATATTATTTGGCAACCTGTAAAGAAGATCCACTCAATCATTTCAGAAGAGTATTCCCAGCTTTTTTTAAATAATTGTTTTTATTTATTATGAATTGTTTTTCTTAAGGGCGACGCGGTGGCGCAGTGGGTAGCACGTTCGCCTCACAGCAAGAAGGTCGCTGGTTCGAGCCTCGGCTGGGTCAGTTGGCATTTCTGTGTGGAGTTTGCATGTTCTCCCCGTGTTCGCGTGGGTTTCCTCCGGGTGCTCCGGTTTCCCCCACAAGTCCAAAGACATGCGGTATAGGTGAATTGGATAAGCTAAAAAATTGTTCGTAGTGTATGTGTGTGAATGAGTGTGTATGAATGTTTCCCAGTGATGGGTTGCAGCTGGAAGGGCATCTGCTGCGTAAAACATATGCTGGATAAGTTGGCGGTTCATCCCGCTGTGGCGACCCCAGATTAATAAAGGGACTAAGCCGAAAAGAAAATGAATGAATGAATGAATGTTTTTCTTAAAATTTACAATAAACGTACATTTATAAGGGTGCAACAGGCAAACTATTGTGGGTTGGGAGGGTTACTAAAAATAAGAAAAACTTAAAAACAGTTTCATGTCTGACGTGTACCTTTAATAAAAACACTTTGGAGGAAAAAAGTATGAGATAAGTATTATTAAAGAAGTATTATTATAATTAAAGTATTATTACTCAGTCACAAGGTAAATATATATATTCACTAATGGTCAAGATGATTCATAGTAACCGGTTGAGCTTGTTTTATTAGTTTTACCGGTTGCTATCTGGCAATAACATACCTCGGAATTGACCAATCAGAATCAAGTATTCCAGAGAGCCATGTAATAAGGGTTAATAAACACTTTCTACTAATCTTGGATCAATAATTATCATTATGCCAAAAAGTGCACATTTGAGAGTAAATCTATAAGTCAAAAAATCATAAGACACATGAGAAAAATAAATCATGTAATAAATCCTAAGCAGACTCACCTTTCCTTTTGGACTCTTTTCATTGGCAGGATACATGAATATGCCACCATAGGCGAGTGTACGGTGTATATCAGAGACCATCGACCCAACATACCTGGCACCATACGGGGCACTGCCATCCTGTGAGACAATCACATTTATTCAAATTAAATATCAGGATTTATATAAACAAAAACTACATATTAGTGCTTTCAACTGGAAAATTTAATGTACTGATGTACTGAAACATTTTAAATGCACCACATGCAGTGTTCGGTAAGTTACTTTTAAAAAAAAGTAACAAATTACTAATTACATCATTACAATTGTATTTAAATTACTTTTCTAATTACTTCATCTGAAAAGGAGCTTAGTTATTCAATAAGTTATTTAATGACTTGAATAAACAAAAAATCTGCATAAATCTCAATGCATAGACAATAGAAATTAAATTCTTAATTCTTAAAGTCAAACAGGAACTTTTAGATTCGTTCTAAAAAAGATTTTTTTTTATTAGAACACAAAAAAAACTTAAACTAAGTATGTATTAAAACAAAAACAAAGTAAAGACATCCTATTTCATACATATTGTATATTGGCATGAATGTCATTTTTTTCTTAAGCATGTACAGTTGTTGGAAAAATAAAACTTTCTTTAGTTAAATTTAGTTAATATGCAAAATAAAACATATATATATATAAATTTTAATTAATTATAATATTAAATATTATAATTAGTCTAAAATTACAATTACTCCTATGATTTTTTTCAATTGAATTTTTTCTTAAGCATCTGTCTTGATAAATAATAAACGTACTTTAGTTGAAAAATAGAATTAATCTGAAAATTACACATTACTCTGCTCTTCTGAATAGATTTATATGGTTATATCTATAAATAACTGTTGAATTTATCAGTATTTAAGGTAAGCATATTATTAGTAACTGTAATTAAATTTAAAAGTAATCCCTTACTTAACTTTTTCAAGGGAAAAGTAATAGAAATACAGTAACTAGTTGACACTGACCACAGGCAAATAACCTTAAAACAAAAGTGACTGGGAACAACGATAACAAGTGCTTCAATACAAGAGAACTGGAAAACAGGAAGTACTGTAAAAAGTTTCAGGAAACTGAAACCCAGCTGGACAGACAAAACCACACATTCTGTCATCAAATGTAAGACTCTTTCCTTTAGAAAGACATGAGCAGCAAAAAAAGTATACATGTTGCTTTGATTTTTTGATTTGTACTAGACAGCAGTATGTTCCCTCAACCACAATACACAAACAAATCAATTATTTGTAAGGTCAGACATTGCAGGTTTCTAAGAAAACTCCATATCTCACAGAAAACGTGACCGAGTTGATAACACAATGTATGATTAGCATACAGTTTCCGATTTCGCCATGCACTATTTTATCTTAAGACGAGCTCTTCAGTGTTTTTGTCTTGTTTACTTTGTCCTTCTTATCACCATCAGACTGCTTATGATCATCTGAAAACCAACAAACAAAAACATATAATCCTGGGAAGACAATATCTCACATCAATTAGCTAAAAACAAAACTATTAGCTTTAATAATTAACCAACTGACCCTTAAAAAGAAAAAAAAGAAGTCATCCTCAGCATATTTTGCACTGATTTAGCGGAGTAACATGAATCAGTAACACATGCTGAGTCTTCTGAGTTCCGGCTCAGAAACCAGAACAGGACTTTTTTTTTCAGGTCAGGAAGTCACTCGTCACACATTTCCAGCATGTAACGTGTGTAAAAAAAATCAGCTGATTCTGAATGCAGTCATGCAAGATTCTTACTGTCAGCAAAGCAATATTCAGACTCGCTTTGCTTAAAAACAAGTGATCTTCAAGCTAGCTAAGCAACAATCCTTGTTCTGTCGCAACATGTTGTGAACATGTGAGATCATATGATGTGGTGCGAGGCTAATCACCACGTGCAGATTTAGTTTTTTTTGGTTTATTGTGATCATATAGTCACATTAAGAGTCAAACAATTCTGGCTGATAAGGTGATAAGACTTTCCTCAAAATAAACAGACTTTATTTGGTTGGTCTACAGAACTGACCTCTGGGTATTTCTTGTGCTTTAAATACTCATTGACCGCAGGCTCGAAGTATTTAGCGTAGCCCTCGTTGATACTGTAAGTCTTCCCCTTTTTCTTGATGTTCACATTTCTGTCCGTCAGAAGGAACTCTCCAATCGCCTGAAAAATAGGAACATCAGAATTTTTGTCACACACTGACACATACTGTACTGTACTAATAAATATGTGTTGTAATAAATATGAGTGACCGAATATAAATAGTTCGGTGACGAGGAATCAAAACTACAATCTTTAACTATAATCATTTACTTGTAATAAAATACTGGATTAATTATTTAATTGTAGATATATTATTGTAATATTTAGCTTCCATTTTTTGATACTTTGCACATTTATGAGTTTTAGTACAATATTTTTTGTTCATCGTAATAATTTGGATGTTAAAATCACTGTTAAAGCAAATAAATGGACATGATAATATTCTCAACATTTCTGGAATAATGTGGAAGTTTTTTTGTCTTATAATTATGTAATTTGGAGTTATTATGTTAAGGATCTCTCTTTACAATATGCTGTTTTATTATAAACTTTATTTCATTATTATGTAAATTTCACATTCATAAATGCAAGTTTAGTCTATTCTCTGTGCTAGAAAAGGAGATTCTAATATGTATATAAATGTGATGTCTAAGTCTAAAAATAGAAAAGCAATTAAAGCGATTAATAAATGCTCTTCCTTTAACATTTTTACATAAAAGGGTTATATACATGCATTTTTTCTGTATTAATAATTAAAAACTTGAAAATGATATATAATGTAATTGTTTGGTTATTGAAGATTATGTATCCTTTATTATTATGAGTTATATGTATATATATAATATATTTCTCCTGCTTAATCTTGACTTCTTGTTATTTTGTATAATGAAGTACGGGACAATTGTTAGTTCTTCATAATAAAGCATTTTTTTAAAAAGCAAATAAACAAAAAAAACTATACACAACAATCCGACAAACCCACCTAGTGGACATTTTTGTTACTGCAGATTTGCATTAGGTCACTTTTTGACTGTTAGTGAGGAAAAAATAATACAAAAACACGACAAAAATTAAATAAATTAATATAATCAGATGTGTCATTGCTATAGGTTGCAGTTTAATGCACTTTGTTTAATGTCACTTTGTTTTAATTTGGCTCTTGAACAGCAAATATTATAAGCATTTTCAAATCTACAGTACTGTGTGTTGTTAAAAAAAAGAGTAACCGAATATAGAAAGGCCAAATAAGAGGAATCAAAACTAAGTCCCTACAGCCACAAAATATTCAAGACTTTCATTAGAAATAGAAAAAAAGAAGTGTCCCCTTGAAGTATCCCTTAATGTAAAAAAAAATGAAAATCTACAAATGTCAAACCACAGACAGAAGTGAAACAACTCTTACTTACGTTATATAAGAGTGGAGAAAGTTTTGTTTGTTTACTACATATCTGTTTTTTGTTTTAAAACAATATTATGTTTGGCAGCTGTGCACTTTGCTCACATGGCCCTGCATAAACTGTAAATGATTCACTTGAATCATCTGGTGTTTCTTCAGTGAAATGGTTTCTGTAATACAGTGTGATCATAAAACTATGACCTCCTAACTGCCTAGATACTGGAAAATTCATTTGGCATTAAAATAAACAATAATCCTCTTAACACATTTAGTTGTCATGGTTAGTTTGACCAAGAAGACAGCGACGTTCAAAAATGTAGTTGGGAGCAAAACTTAGAAAGCATTTTCTTTGTATTTATTTTCTTTGTTCCTTTTTTTTCTTCAGATTCTTTGCAATTATGTATAAGAGATATAACCATTTAGAAAAATCAGGTCATTTTAGACTTGGGTATGTATGGCGTATCATTAGGTGTCAAGTACTTTTGGTTAAATTATTATTAAGTTAACTTTTCAGAATACTATTTATGTTACTTTTTGATGTGGTTGTGTTAGCCAAAAGTTAGGCAAAGCTTTTGAACAATCATGAGGTAGGTATTAAGGCATTTAAAAATAATCTCCATGCATTCCAGTGGGATTAATACTGGTAATACTTAGATTACATATTCTTATACTGTATACTTCAAACAAATTCATAAAATAGTAAAATAAAATTTAGACACAGACAGACAGACAGACAGACAGACAGACAGACAGACAGACAGACAGATAGATAGATAGATAGATAGATAGATAGATAGATAGATAGATAGATAGATAGATAGATAGATAGATAGATAGATAGATAGATAGA
>CAIGQV010019084.1:1164025-1189933 GCA_903798115.1 Danio jaintianensis
AGATAGATAGATAGATAGATAGATAGATAGATAGATAGATAGATAGAGAGACAGACAGACAGTGCATTACGATTAGGCATGGTACAATGAAAAACACTTACACACTTACATCCTACAAAACAATTACAGACCTGAACAGTGCAGTGGCTTATTTATATCCACAGAAAAGTAAGATATCCAAAGATGCCTTTTTAATTTGTAAAGAAATCAGTGTTTTTAAAACTAATGAACATAGCAGAAGTCAGTGATATATTTTAATTATTTAGCCTGACATGTTTACTGTTCCAATATATTAAACATGTTTCTTAAAATAAAAATAATGTGTTCAATTGGACAAAAAAATAGCTGTTTTTTACCCAGACATTTAAAAAAAACTTATTTAAGAGCAGTGATCACAATATAGTGAAACTGTGATATTTTTATCCAAGGTTATCATACCGTCAGAATCTTATACCGTCCCATGCCTAATTAATTTACGATGGTTATTTAAATGATGAGGGTTGTTTGTTTGCAGATGTAATGATCTATACTTACTGGATCCAGCATGAAGAAGTTGACTCCAGCTCCTGTAGTGAGAGCCACCAATGTGGCGCTGCCATAAAGAGCGTAACCCGCACACACGATCTGATTCCCAGGCTGCAGAGCGTCCTTTTCTGTCGGTTCTCCATCTGAGACCTCAAACAGGACAAAAACAAGATGAGCCACTGAACCCAAAGATAAAACACAAGATCTTAAGAAGTAATGTGCTCTTAATAATATTGTTACAGTGTATCGGTTAGTATCAATATTTTGTTCACGTGTAGTAAAATAAAGCAACACTTCACTCCCATACAATGATACTTTTCACCTGTATGAGCTTAGCACAAAGATAAAATAGTTAATTTGACGATTATCGAACAAATGCTAAAATGTTAAAGCAAATAAAACTACACGCATCAAAATCCAACAAACATAACACCACCATCTAGCGTACATTTTTGTTACTACAGTTTTCCCTGAGGTATTCCTACTGTAAAGCAATAGTAGTTCACCCAAAATGAAAATGTACTCACTATTTACTCACTCTAAATAGTTTCAAACATTTGTAAGTGTATTTGTTTCTTTGAACACAAAAGCAAAATAAGATTTTTTTGAAGAAATAGGTAACCATTGACATCCATATTATGAAAAAAATAATAATACTATGGAAGCCAATGGTTACAGGTTTTCAGATTTATTCAAAATGTTTTTTTATTTGACAGAAGAAAGAAATTCAAACAGGTCTGGTTCAAGTAAAGGGTGAGAAAACGATGACAGCATTTTCAGCTCTGGGTGAACCATCCCTTTAAGTGAGAAAACAAAATACAAAAACCTCATAAAAGTTAAATAATAAAAAATGAACATGATCAGCTCTGCCATTGATATTAGTTGCAGTTTAGGATATTTAATAAAGTTAAATTGAAAATTAAATTAAATTGATTGCTTAGCCAATATTTGTCATCAGGCACGGCCAAATGCAGTCAGCTATACCTCGTCAATCTGCATGAGAAAGTAGCACAAGAACATCAAATCAATCCATCTCAAACACAACACATGACAAAAACCCATATAAATACAGTTCTGTTACATTCTTTCTTATTTTAATTCCATATGTTCCATACTTTTCTTGCATGCAATAGAAATGACACAAAACGCACATGCATCTCCAAACGGTCAGCAGATGCAGGACAAGCACTCACTCTTTTGTAGATGGCAAAGATGGTGCCAATGGGGGCCAAACAGTCGATGTTGGAGGAGCCGTCCAGAGGATCAAAACACACTATATACTTGCCCTACGACAAACAGCAGACTGCACTGAGTATGTGGTAAATGAGACAGCGACCTGTGGTAAATAGTTGAATGAACTTCAAAAATTAGCAGAGGGATGTTAGCATTTAGCTCTCAAATTAACGAAAACCAGCCATGGTTTATTATAGTAAAAGTTTAGTAACCATGTTCTTTGACAGTTCGATTATCATATTGCATAACCTCACATAATATGTTCTTTTGTTTGTTTTATTTGTGGTAAAACAATGTTGTTGTTGCAAAAGCTTTCTGATTTTATTTTCTATTCCTCACGTTTTCCACCTTTTTTTGTTTTGTTTTGCATAATTTAACACATTACAATTTGAATGGAAGTCTATACTAATTACACTTTATCATATCATAATTATTTAATATTGGTTAGACCAGCTCTGAAGTTATAATTAAGTTAATACTTACTTTTACTTGTGTTACCATAATAGCAATAGTTGAGCCTTTAAATAGAATAGTATCTTGCAAAATAACTAGTAAAATATTATAGCCTTCCGTCATTATGTCATAGACATTATTAAAATAATTTATTTGAAATTAGTTATTAAAACACATTATACACTGTAAAAAAATCTGGGTTCCACACAACTTCTTAATGTTTTCTCAGCACAAATAAATTAACTTAATTGTTTTCACAAATTGAAGTGGATTGAACACAAAACAATTAAGTTGTCCCCCCAAAAAACTCAAGAATTGTGTTGATTCAGCTCATTTTAAATAAGTAGTTTAAACAAGCAGCAAAAAAAAAAAATCCCCAATTTTTTGAGTGTATATACAGGGTGATAATGATAACCCTTTCAGAAGTATGTATGGACATGATTTACTCGTTTTTCCGCAGGCGTGTAAATGGCATCCTTGTTTTCCTCTGACACCATCAAACAGGTGCCGTAGGAGGCCTGCAGCATATTGATGATCAGGTCATTAGAAAGCACATCCAGCTTCTTCTGTTCGTCGCCTGTGACATTCACCTGTCCTGCGATGCCTTGACTGTGTGCAGGGAAAGCAGAACAAACTGATGTTATTAAAAAGCAACTACATCAATTCAGATACTTCTTAATTTATTGGAAATTTTATTTATTTAGTTTTTATCATGGGCGACACGATGGCCCAGTGGTTAGCACTGTCGCCTCACAGCAAGAAAGTCGCTGGTTCGAGTTCCGGCTGGGTCAGTTGGCATTTCTGTGTGGAGTTTGCATGTTCTCCCCGTGTTGGCGTGGGTTTCCTCCGGGTGCTCTGGTTTCCCCCACAGTCTAAAGACATGCGCTATAGGTGAATTGAATAAACTAAATTGGCCGTAGTGTATGAGTGTGTGTGTGAATGAGTGTGAATCTTTCCCAGTACTGGGTTGCAACTGGAAGGGCATCCGCTGTGTAAAACATATGCTGGATAAGTTGCCGGTTCATTCCATTGATGTTGTGGTTTTTATTATTAATTTGAATTAGTTTGTATTTTTAAACATTCATTCATTCATTCATATTCTTTTCGGCTTAGTCCCTTTATTAATCAGGGGTCGCCACAGCAGAATGAACCACCAACTTATCCAGCATATGTTTTACGCAGCGGATGCCCTTCCAGCTGCAACCCATCACTGGGAAACACTCTCATTCACACACACACACACGCTACGGACAATTTAGCTTACCCAATTCACCTATAGCGCATGTCTTTGGACTTGTGGGGGAAACCGGAGCACCCAGAGGAGAGAACATGCAAACTCCACACAGAAATGCCAACTGACCCAGCCGAGGCTCGAACCCGCGACCTTCTTGCTGTGAGGCGACAGCGCTACCCACTGTGCCACCGCGCCACCCCTTATTTTTTAACATTCTGCTTTTATTTTTAAAAATTTGCTTTAATGTGTGTGTGTATAGTTTTTATTTACTGTAAGTTAAATTAAATTAAAATGATAAATGTCTTTGCCAACTTGCTGAAATATAACGTACAAAACTAGTTTTTACAACTTTTAAAAAAATTTATAATTTACATATCAGTTTTTTTTTTAACAAAATGTTTGGTATTATGGTTTACGTTTAAGTAGCCCTGAAATGTACAATCAAACAGTAAAAAAGAAAATTGTCAAATAAATTGTAGAAAATATTTATTTATCAGTGTCTGTGGGTGTGTGTATGTATGTATCTATGCTTGTATGTATACAGGTTTATATGTTTATTTAATCTGCTGTTTTGTTTAAACAGCTTTAGTGTGAAGTAAATAAAAAGGACAAATATTTTCCTTGCAACGTGCTGAAATAAAATAAGAAAATAAATTGTATGTACTTGACACGAACATAAAAAATATGTTTGTTTGTTGTTGTTTTTTTTTACAAATTAAATACAAAAACATAATAAAAAAAACAATTGTTGTTGTTATATACAGTGATGGGGAAAAAATTCTGAGTTTGTATGGATTTACCAATAGCAGTTATATTAGTTTGAGTATAATGTTGTTTTGTTTTATTCTGTTATCCACTGATGACATTTCTTCACAATTTCAAATAAAACATTATCATTTAGACCTTGTTTATTTACTTTTGTGTACAAAATAACAAAAATATGCCATGTTTTAGGACATATTTATAATAATTAGACAAACTATATCAACTTCAGGAATCCCCGTCCATGTATTAACTTTCAGAAATCAATATTTTGTAAAAGATAATAACCAGGAAATTATAATTATACCATATATCACAAAAACAGTAGCATATACGCTATGTACTGTAGTGTATGCATTACTACACCTGTAATTTCAATATTAACAGTTCCCACACATGTGGATCATTTCCTAAACTAAACTTTCACTAACATCTATAGCCTACTTCATGCAGTGAAAGCATATATTGACAACATTGAATACAAAATAACTAAACGTCACTTACAGGTGGACGATTCCAGCTTTCCTGACAGCAGATGAAATGGCTTTAATGGCGGTTAACATGGAGTTGATGAGCTGTGTGAGTTCACCGGTGGCCCCTTTCGCCTGGCGGCCGGTCTCCATCACGAACCGCGTTAGGGTCCACACGTCCACATCAAACACAGACTGATCCGACATCTTCACAGCCTCCGAGAGTACAACCAGCTCCACAGACAGACAGACACTAAACCAAAAGCAGAGCCTCCAGCCAGTCCAGTCTTACATACACAGTGAGTGGACGAAGGCCAGAGTTATATTGGTGAAGCAGATCGAGTGACGGTAGTGAAGTCTGAAGAGCCAGAGCTCCATTTATAAAGCACGTTCACTGGCTCTCAGATAATTATTTATGCCCACTTTTGACACATGACATATACTCAGAGGTTAAAAGATCATGGGTCGTGAAGCTTTATTTATGACAATCACGTCTGTTATATGTATCTCTTTAATAAACATGCATTTATTTATATTTAAATGTGTCCACATAACTCAAAATCTAACCTGGAACTGTGACTAAACACATTTGCTGGAAAAGGATACGCAGCATGCATTATATTTGATCTACAGCTCTGAAAAGTGCAATTAACATGCTTTCTGAGAACTCAATTTAAATGGTAATCCTCAACAAGCAGTGTTTATCACTATAAGTTAAGCAATGGTATACAGTAGATGACGTTCTTCAGATTCAACAGATTTGGTTGGATGGCAGATATATTTCCAAACAAGCCGCCTGCTGTTATTGCTTTAAATGTGGGTACGACAGTGCCCAAAATAATAAACTCATTAGGACCAGAACCTTCCATTTCAACAAGAGCAGAAAAGCTGTAGAGAGGTCATTGAACACAGGCGAGATTTTCTTAGGTGATTTCTATACTCAGTCTGCTGCACATAATTTATTCTGCGCTGCAAATACAAATGAGAGTATATAATTTATATAGAGACATGCATGCACATATTTTGACCAAGGTCATGTAGAGCAACACCCCAAAATGTGTCTCAAATGTCATCTGGGCCCTGTGCGCCTACTGGCCTTTACAGAAAAGGTCATCTGCTCTTCGTTTGGTTGCTTGAACTTGTTGTACTGTGTGTAGTGTATTAAATCTTTTGATACAGGAATGTATTGAGTATGATAAAAAGAAAAGTGACTTTCATTCTTCATACCAAAATGCATAACGTATTCATGTTATTCGGAGTATTTAATGAAAAGAAATCTAATATCTCTGATGTGTTTGAAAAACAGAATTCAAAACATCCACATGTTTTATAGCTGCCATTGAATGGAATATCCATATAGCTAGGTAAGTATAGCTGAATAATAAGAGTTCAGTAGATGGAAATGGCATGCCATGAGCCTCAAACACTATTGTTTCCTTGTTCTCATGTAAATCCAGTGAATGTAAAATCCAGGCCAATCGGAACAAAACATCGACTGTGATGATCCTCACAGGCTGAGCTTGATTGGCCACAATATTTCCTAGTGAGATTACGATAATAATCTCCCCTTTTTTAATGTATCTAAGCTTAGTATGTATGTAGGACTCTTATTTTGAAACAGTCTTTAAGGAAGAGTAAACAGTTCTGTAAAGTAGGCAGCCATGGCATGGTCACAATGCGTCAGAACAAAAATTGTTAAATATATGGATTATAAATGTAATGACACCCCAAAGAGGCATAAGGTCTGTTTAAATGTATCTTTTGTTATTTTAACGTGTATATTTGTATTGAGGCAACAAACAAATGTAAACTGCAGAATATAAGTGATTAATGCATGTTTATGCATCATGTCATATCACTCAGCTCTTATTGTGTTATTTCTGAGTGAAAGGATGCCAGTAAACCTCAAAAACTCAAAAACCTCAAAAATCTTTTTATGCAGATGTTGATAGCAATTGTTGCCTGTGTTTTCAGATACATTAAAACAAAAAATATATATAACTGTAAATACATCTCTGCTAGCCCCTTATGTTAAGTAAAATAATAATTGAATAATAATAATAATTTTAGTCAGGAATTAAAAACTGAGGAATGAATTAGGTTACTCTGGTGCTTAAATATTCACTCACTCCTTCTAGCTAAAGTAAACCTTTCCATCAATTCAGTTGAAAATATTGTCATTTAACAAGAATCTACTCAATTTGTTCAGATTTGTTTTAAAACTGAAGGATGATTACTTTGCACGTGTATTACAACGTACATCACTCTGTGTGTGTATGTGTCAGGCACTTATGAGTTGGTGGAGCATGAGAGCAGACCAAATTAATATTCACGGGCCTTCCAAATATGGTGAAACCCAACCATAACATATTAGGGCCAATTCCTAGGGTATGGAAATGGATCTGTAAAATTGTTTCTGGAGTAGTTTTACACTTACCTAAGCCACGTACCTTCTATTTAAATATCAAAGAACAATTTAACATATGGGGCGACACGGTGGCTCAGTGGTTAGCACTGTAGCCTCACAGTAAGAAGGTTGCTGGTTCGAGTCTCGGCTGGGTCAGATTGCATTTCTGTGTGGAGTTTGCATGTTCTCCCCATGTTCGCGTAGCTTTCCTCCGGGTGCTCTGGTTTCCCCCAGAGTACAAAGACATGCGCTATAGGTGAATTGAATAAACTAAATTGGCCGTAGTGTATGTGTGTGAATGAGTGTGTATGGATGTTTCCCAGTGATGGGTTGCAGCTGAAAGGGCATCCACTGTGTAAAACATGCTGGATAAGTTGGCGGTTCATTCCGCTGTGGCGACCTCTGATGAATAAAGGAAAATTAATTTAACATATTGCACCATTGCATTCTATAGCACATTTAATATCATGTCCCCAAACTGATGCCACAACATTGTTTTTTTCTTTAATTACACTACAAGTTATGTTACTGAATAAGCTACAAAACAGTTTACTCCAGCTGTAGTGTAATCTGTTATTTACATTTCATTGCTTCTTTCTAGTATTTAATTTAGCAGCCATAATCTTGCACTTTTCTTCAGCATACATGTTTTATTGCATTATCATAAATGAAACTGTTAATGACACACAAACATGCTTCACAAAGTTTTTTTGTTTTGCCAAGATCTTTATTCACAGCTTCTTTAAAATTGAGGGTAAAATTAAGGCACAAGTGATTATTTGGTCTGTAGTGACACAAAGAAGATCTTCGATTTAAATCATTCTTCAATTTAAATTATTCTCATTAACTTGCTTCTGTGTTTTTGGCCATGAATCATTTCAGCTGCCAATGGTGCTCACAGAGATAGTTTAATGTTTAAAATCTTCTGGTGTCAAGTTTCGTGCTAAAAACAATCACCACTTAAGTCCACGTCCTTTAAAATACTTCTCATATTTTTCTGTGGAGGTACAGTATAAAGTGTATAAAATCATTTGGTTTTAGGGATATTAGGTCTACGTAACAGAGGTATTTTGAACGTAAGAATGTAATTTGGCATCTTATTCTGGAGTGTCAAGTATTTCACATCTTCTTTATAAGTCTTTGAGTGTGTACATTCTGACTACTGATCTTCATTTGTGGTGTTTCTGGAAGATGGAGATGTACTCTTGGACATCATCAGGGGATCCCATGACCACCGGCACCCGCTGATGGATGTTCTCCGGCTGGATGTCCAGGATGTTGGTGGTGCCTGTGGTGGCCGTTCCTCCGGCCTGCTCCATGATAAAGGCCATGGGGTTGCACTCGTACAGCAGTCTGAGCTAAAGAATACAAACAGTTTTAAACCAGTCTTCACTCACTACATTCATTCAGAAACATTTACATTTATAAAAATAAAGGTGCCAGGAAGAACCTAAAAAGGTGTTTTTACAGTGATAAAAAAGAAAAACATTTTGTTTTGTCAGAGACAATCCTTTGAGAAGAGTGTTTTACTGATCTAAAATAAATACCTTTTCCACTACAATGAACCTTTTGTGGAATGAAAAGCATCCATGGATGTTAAAAGTTATTCATAGAACCATCAACGTCAATTAAAAACCTTTATTTTAAAGGGATAGTTTACTCAAAACTGAAAGTGTACACATTATTTAACAATGATCTGTGTGTATGGGAATGCTTTGACAACATTACTCTAGGTATGTGAAACATTATGAAAACACAGGAAACAAAAAATGTGTTTTTAGTGTATTGTTGTCATTTAAAATGACCATAATTTAATAAATATTCAAAATTTCAAAATAAAACTTTGTAAAAAATTTATATGAATTAAATTATATAAGTTATTTTGAAAAATGTTAGAAACATGCTTTGACAACATTACTCTAGGTATGTGAAGCTTTTTGAAAACACAAAAAAATATATTCTTAGTATATTTTTTTCATTTAAAAGCACTGTAATGTAACAAATACTCAAAATTACATTAATAAAATTATATAAGATATTTTAAAGAATGTTAAAAACATGCAACCATTGACCTCCATAGAAGGACAAACAAATATTGTGAAGATTTGTCAAAACAACTTCTTTTGTGTTAAACAGAAAAAAGATACTTGTAAAGGTTGGAAACCACTTGAGGCAGAGTAAATAGTGAGTAAATTAACATTTTGGAGTGAACTATCTCTTTAAGAGTCTTCACCCGACTCCCCTATTAGCATTTGGGTGCTACAGCTCAATCTATAGGGCTTTTTAGACAAGGCAGGCATAGTCCAGAGTTACTACAAACTTTAGATCTATTAGAATTGTTATTGTGAAGCAATATGAAGGCAAAAGGGTTTTACACAAGTATTTATAAGGTAACAGAACCTATTTCAGCTCACAAATTCAAGCCTGAGTAAACTCTGACACACCTTTAAAACCAAAGAAAGGAACTGGAGCAAAGATCATGTAGAATTGTCATGCTTTCATTTCATTCACCTAGATACTATAGTATTTAGTGAATTTATGAATGTAATTAGATTAATTAAGCAATACATTACACGTACACTGCGACATATAGTATTAAATAGTGGACTGTGTGATGAACTATACCCTATTTATTTAGCTTTTCAATAGAAACTCCTTGGGGCCACTGAGGAGATGTTTACTCGATGCCAACGGACAAATATGTGTGGATGGGAATTGCTTTTACAACATTACTCTCAGTATATACGTGAACATTTCAAAACAAAAAACATAGAAAAAAATTCTACGTTTCTGAATAAAACATATCTAATCTATTTTACATTAGCAAAATTATTAGCATTGGAAAAATCATGCTAAATATATTTATCAATTATATAAATATATCGTCACATATATTTATCAATCAATACTGAGGTGCATTGTGTTTTGCCCACCACAATTCAAATGACAGAGCTTTCATCATAAAACTAAGCACCTAAATGTAATTTTAATAAAGGCTAAACAAATTATTAAGAGATTTAAAGCAACAAAAAATTATGTATTTTTTTAAGCAAGTAGCCTGCTGTACTATTGTGAAAATATAATTTATTTATATTTGTGGCCATATAATGAACAAGTGCACCAAATTGCTATTTTTGCTTAGTTTGCTTAGTTTGCAAGTAAAACTGAAACATATATATTATGATTGCCCAAAATCTAAAACCCCCAAATCTGTGGCAATTTAGAAATGAATGACAATCATTCAGAATCACAAGTCTCTGAATCGTGTGTCATTTTCTTGCTTTTGTGTTAAATTCCTGTAGGGACTGGGCAGTACTTAGACTGTAAGTTGTTGAATGGCAGTTTAAAACAAATATTTACTCAGCATTTGATGTACTGATGTCAGTGTTAGCAGTCTAAGCCATGTGAATGTCAACAGTGTTTAGCCAAAGCAGATCAAGTACCTTTCCTTTGGGGCTCTTCACATTAGCAGGGTAAAGGAAGATTCCTCCATAAACCAGCGTCCGATGCACGTCTGCTACCATTGAGCCTACATAGCGGGCTCCATAGGGAGCACTGCCATCCTAAACACAGTTGAATTCTCATAGTATTCGTGTCCTCTGTTGTTCTATTTGTTTATTGCTTTGTTATAAAGAAGAACTTTATTTAAATGCATACTGAACCTCTGGAAACTTTTTCTTCTGCAGGTACTCTGTGACAGCAGGGTCAAAATAAAGGGCATAACCTTCGTTCAGACTGTAGATCTTCCCTTTCTTCTTAATCTTCACATCTCTGTCCACCAGAATGAACTCGCCAATAGCCTGACATTTAAATGAACAGATAAAAAATGTTTATAAAATCAATCATAAATCTATGTTTTTACAATTTATGTTAAAGTAAAATATTATTTTTAATCACAAAAAAACTAGGGATGGCAAACAGCTCAGGCTCACTGGAAATACATGCTTCAGCCTTTTAGCGAAACATAAGATACGTTGCTCTGGGTACGTTTCAGATGGCAAATCCACTAGAGGGCACTTAAAAAAAATGTGAATCTGAAATACGTTACGCCGGGTACGTTCTGTTGTACGTTACAGACACACGCCCTTCTTGTACACGTCTACAAGAAGGTGGCACTTGTCATACAGATCATCAAAATTCAAAAGCAAACGTAAGAGAAAAGTGCACTGTGACCACATAGTTTACCTTGATTTTACACTGCTTTAATCTCTATTGTAGAACAGTGCTTCACTAGACTCAAACCTGTACAATGTGAGATCAAACTGACCACACCTAAAAAGTTGTCCATATGGAGCTAGAAAGGTGATGCAAACTTATTCGATTACAAATCATAGACAACATTAAGTTGTTTTGTGGTATTTATTCATCTATGTTGTGAAAAAACTGGATGGAAAAAATATGAAAATAATCGATAATATGTCCCTGTAAATATCATTAGTGTGAAAAGGAACAAAATTTGTTGCTGTCATACCACCCCGCAATGCTCATTTTACCTTGAACTGTAGTCAAACATATATTCAAGTACATTTTTGCAGTCACATATTTCCAATGAGCCAGTGTTGCTATATTCAGTTTTAGACAACACATTAGCAATGTTAAACATCAGAAGAGTTAAGACACCAATGTTCGGTAGAAAAACCCTAATCTTCCATCACAACGAAATTTCTTTCTTTAGTCATGTATTACAGTGGGCAAACACGCTGCAATTTAAGAAAACACATGCAATTACAAAAAATACCAGCAAATTAAGAAAAGATCTTCATCGGTTTGACAGCATACGTGTTACTAATCCTCACAACGCAAACACATTAAGAAAAAGCGCTGCAATTTCTCACGACACATACAAATAGCATGGAACACAACAGAAAGGCTTCAAGGAGAAAATGTCCCAAAAATGTAACGGACCCTGCTATTTAGGTTATGGTTATCTAGGCTAATAATATACAAAAGGCAATGGAATAGTGTAATCAGGAGGTTAAAATAAACAAAAAACTCACCTTTCAAAGATCATCTACAAGAAGGGGGCAAACTCAGTTCCTGGAGGGCCACAGCTCTGCACAGTTTAGCTTTAACCCTAATTAAACACACCTGATCAAACTAATTGAGTCCTTCAGGCTTGTTTTAAACCTCCAGGTAAGTGTATTGAAGCAGGGTTGGAACTAAACTGTGCAGGGCTGCGGCCCTCCAGGAATTGAGTTTGACACCCCTGATCAACAACTTCACTGAGCAATAGTCACGGCACAATAAGGCAATCCCAGCCTGGTCCGTCACATTTTTGGGTCCCCTTGAAACATTTCTGTTGTGTTCCGTGCTATTTGCATGTGTTGTGAGAAACTGCAGCGTGTTTTCTTAATGTTTTGCATTGTGATGATTTGCAACACGTATGCTGTCAAACCGATGAAGATCTTTTCTTAATTTGCTGGTATTTTTTGCAATTGCATGTGTTTTCTTAAATTGCAGCGCATTAAGCTCTCTTGGTCACTGTAATATATGCTGTTTTCACCACTTAATGTCACAGACACCATTTGCGATATGCTATTAATTATCACAGGAAAAAATATATATATTAAAAAAGGTAAACACGTTTGCAATAACAAAAATTTAAGTCTAAGCAGGCAACTGGATAACAATGGTGTCTGCACAACACCACACTTAATGAAAACCTTCATTTGCTTTGTGCAGACTGAATAAACAGTAATAACGCCAGTAATAACACTTATTCACTGATAACAAAAATCCCATAACTGATTATTGTGCAAGTTATGGTGAGTAAAACTGACTCACTGGATCTAACATGAAGCAGTTCACCCCCTGACCGGTGGAGAGGACGATCATGGTGGCACTGCCATATAGTGCGTATCCAGCAGCCACTATATTCCTGCCAGGCTGCAGTGCGTCTTTCTCTGATGGCTCGCTGTCGGTGCACTGTCATGAAATTTAAGAGCGAAATTCACACTTACTATAATAAACTAGCAGTTCCATTCAGTATATTCACTCACTCATACCTTCCTGTAGATGGCAAAGATGGTCCCGATCGAAGCAAGGCAGTCAATGTTGGATGAACCATCAAGAGGGTCAAAGCAAACCACATATTTACCCTTGAACACATGGATGACAATTCAGTTAATTAAATATTAGCATTGTCATTATGAGTCATTTAATGATTAATGATGATGTTGTCCTGTTACCGTCTATGAGGACATTTGACCTTTCCAAAACCTTGCTCCGCCAGACTCCTTACTCAATATACACTCATTTGTAGAAATATTTGTGAAACTGGACCACAAAACCAGTCCTTTTGTTGCACGGGTATATTTTTGGAAATCTGGTCAAAATTGTCAATTTTTCTTTTATGCCAAAAATTATTAGAATATTATGTAAAGATGTTCCATGAAAATATTTTGTAAAATTCTTACCATTAATATATCAAATGTCATTTATTAATTATTAATATGCATTGATGATAACTTAGTTTGGAAAACTTCATTCATTCATTTTCCTTCGGCTTAGTCTCTGATTTATCAGAGGTCACCACAGCGGAATGAACCGTCAACTATTCCAGCATATGTTCCATGCAGCTGATGCACTTCCAGCTACAACCCAGTACTGGGAAACACCCATACACTCTCCCATTCACACACATACACTATGGCCAATTTAGTTCATTCAATTCACTTATAGCGCATGTCTTTTGACTGTGGGGGAAACCAGGAGCACCCGGAGGAAACCCACGCGAACACAAGTAGAACATGCAAACTCCACACAGAAATGTCAACTGGCCCAGCTGGGACTCGAACCAGCCAACATGCCGCTCAATTTGTACAATTTAAATGCAATTTTCTCAGTATTTTTTATTTTTTTTAACCCTCAGATACCAGATTTTCAAATAGTTGTATCTCAGCCAAATATTTTCCTATCATAAAAACTACATTAATGGAAAAATTATATATTCAATGTTCAGATAATGCCTAAATCTCAATTTTCCAATTTACAAAAAAAGACACTTATGACTTATGGTCCAGCATAAAATATAGGGTTTGTCCGATTTTGGTGTCTGCATTAAATAAAATAATAGCACATTTGAAATATAAAATACTATAAAAATACAAACTAAAAAAATATATATAAATGGATACTAATATTTAATTGGGAGACATCATCTGTGTTGGAAAATTAAATTAAATTTAAGTTTTCCACCCTATTTAAAATATTATTTTTCCACATAATACATATGTCTCTATGTTTTACGGTGGGGTTCTTTGGCCAACAATGCCATCAAAGGCCTGAATTTTACATTTTACACCTTGATCTATCTAGCTGCTGAAATCAGTTGGAGTCATGTGACCAGGTCTAAATGTTGTACACAGGAAAGGCAAGTCTATCTGGAAACATTCTTGGAAGACATCAGTTAACGTCTGACAAGTACTTAACAAATAGTAATGTAAAAATAGAAAATGCATAAATACCAATGTAAAATAGATCTTGCTTAAAGGCTTTATAAGTTAACATAATAGTTATAAAGCATGTAAAGAGTCATCACCCGTCTATCTGGCTCCACAATGATCGCGCTGTCATGTTCTTCAGTGACCAGCACACACGAGGTGAATGAGGATTTGATCATGTTTATGACCAGGTCATTGGAAAGGATGTCCAGCTTTTTAACCTGGTCACCCGTCACATTGGTACTTCCAGCAATGCCATACCTGCCCGCAGTCATGAGATGAATCATATAAGTCTTGTTTATAAATTGTTATATAAAAGCAATATCAAACTTATTGTGCAATTGTTTGCATTAATAAAAAAAACCTAGTGATATAACCGTTTCATCTATAAAGGCCTAAAAGTACACTTTTTCTTAGTTCAACCAACATTTGCTAACACCAATGTCACTCAATTTCTTTTTTTAATTAAATAAATAAATAAAAGAAAACTCTGAAATTAAGAAGTTTGGTTTTGAACGAATATAAAGAAACTATCATTGAGAATGCATATGATGCATTGTGCTATTTTTTTTAGGACAGTTGGATTTTAATGTGCAATTGAAAACAAAAACACAACAAAATGATCCATTTGATCAATTTACTTTATATTTCACTTTGCAATTTTCTTTATACCATTTACGTAACATTATGAGACCATCTGAAACTTAGAAATGACAAATAATTTTCCATAAAAATGTTTTTGTGCTAACATTTAAAAAATATAATTAAAGTCCAGATAACAAATTATATTTGGGCTGTTAAAACATTGAACTTTCTTACTTTCAGATATGTATTTGTCAGAACACTAAACAAGTCTAGAGAAGGTTCCCTTCGATAATGCATCCAGACATTTTAATATTGCCGTCAATAAACACAGTAACAGAAACCTTTTACCAAAGCAAAACTATAAAAAAAAAAAACAAGCTGACAATAAATGCAACCAAGACGTATAAATGCTTTTTAATTCAATAAAGATCATTTATGAGGTAAAATACACTGTTTTGAAGGATGTGATGACATCACGATTTGTTACTTTAACTTTTAATTAGTTGTTTCAACTAATTTTACTTCATGTTTTATGTCAGTTAATGAGATATATATTGAAATGTCTCATAAGGTTAATTTGATTTTTAAAACTAAGGCAGCAAGCATTTTGAACACTTTATTTTCAAATACTGTCTTTTACTTTTCAAATACTGTTTTTTTTTTTTGTTTTTTTTTGGCAAATTAATGGAGTCCCCATTCAAAGATTCAAAGGTCTGCGTACCAAAGTCCATTTCGAGATCCTCAGAAATACTCACAGATGCGCGATGCCTGCTTTCCTGACCGCGCTGGATATGGCTTTGACAGCCGTGCACATCGCGTTCAGAAGTGTTGTCAGCTCGCCTGTGCCTTTAGCTTTTCTGCCCTCTTCAAGCAGAAATCTGGTCAAAGTCACAACATTGGTGTCGAAGGAACCCCGGTCTGACATGATTGATCTTGCTGTTAAAAAAAAATCTCGCTGTTGTATCAATAAAATGTGTAATTCATGCAAAACTTTCTCTCGCGGAAACAAAAAAATAGGAAGGCGGAAATGTTGGTGGAAAGGGGAGTACGGAGAGCTAAACCAATGAGAGCCGCAGAGGTGTGACTGGCTGACTGATGCGTGCAAGTTTCAAAACAATGTTGCATTGTGGAGGCGGGGGTGTGGATGAAAGACCCCTCATGCCTCATCTCTGCTGTGTCATCATGAACATGAACTGGCCCAGAGAGAGCTCAGATTACGTGGCTATTCAGCGAGTGGAAACGTTTGAGTGTTTTTAGTGTTAGTGTTTAGTTTTTTTTTTTCTGGTAGCAGTTAAACATTTGTAGGGCATAGTGTTTCTCATCAAAAAGTTAGTTTAAGTTCTGAATAGTCTCTTTTTTTCCTCCACGCAGAGTATGGATGCACACTGTCGTGCTGGTTGGTTTGTGGTTTCCTCTCACTGGTCAGGCTGGTTTTTAGAGTGGCTTTAAGGCACTTTCTGAGTTGTTTTCTTCGCCTGGCAAGCTTAATATAGATTTAAAGCAGAGTAGTTCCCCCTCACACGCCAAACAAAAGAGATTCAAAAGATAACAAGATATACTTCAGACATAGTTAAGCAGAGCAATTTACTAATGTGTATGTGTGTGTGTGTTCAGGATTTTGTGTATTCTGATTCCATACTGAACTACCTAAAGTAACCACCAGAGGTCAGCCTTGATCAAGTGTTTTTAACCTTCGAATTTTTATACATTTTAATACTAATTTACTGCATTTGTAAAATAAATATATTTTAATTATTTACTGTATATTAGTAAAAGCATAGATCATTTTGACACCTTAGAAATGTACAAATTGTGTAACTTTTTTAAATGCTTGCATCAGTTATAAATAATTATTTTAAAAACTAGATAATATTCATTCATTCATTTTTTTTTTTCGGCTTAGTCCCTTTATTAATCTGGGGTCGCCACAGTGGAATGAACCGCCAACTTATCCAGCATATGTTTTACACAACGGATGCCCTTCCAGCTGCAACCCATCACTGGGAAACACCATACACTCCCATTCACACACATACACTACGGACAGTTTTAGCTTACCCAATTCAACTATAGCGCATGTCTTTGGACTGTGGGGGAAACCTGAGCAAACTAGATAATATGCAATCTGTATTTGAAATTTGTACATTGAAAATTGAATAATTTAAATTCTAATAATTAAATTGGATTAATAAAAACAATAAAATACAAAGCTGCCACCAATCAAGACATAGCAGTTTTTGATAGATTTCCGCTTTGCAACATGCAGGATGTTTTTTTGTTTTACCAGAGAAGATTTACCAGTACTATATGACATGTTAAAAACACCTAAATTACTGCTGTTTGACTTTGAAATACCTTCCAAAAGTATCTCATGCTCTATATGCAGAGGTGTCATCACGTACAATCACTTTCTGTGAACACATCCCAGCTCAACCCTAAACAGAAATCATATATCAAACTTGAAACAAGAATCCAGCATGTAATTTTTTTGAAGTGAAAGTTGTCATCCAAAATAGCCTGGAGCAAATTATAGAAGTTGCCTGTCAATTCATTCCTTTTTTCAATTTATCTTTTTTGTTCTATAGCACTTTCTACAATGTAGAATGTGTCAAAGCAGCAAAGCAGTCAATCAATCAGTCTTTACATCCATATTAAAGGTTCCTGTCTGGTTCTTTGTTCAGATACATACAAAAATCCTTATAACAATCAGAAGAGCTCTATGAATGAGTTTACAGTAGGTATACATTTATATCTTATTAACGTCCATTGGATACCTCAAGGGTACATATTTCACTGAAAAAAAAGATTAATTGGGTTTGCTAAATTTTTTAAAGGTAAGTGGTTGCAATCAATTTATATGGGCTAAATTTTAACTAACAAATTAAGATGAACATTACTAAATTTAATTAGTTTAAATTCAGCCCATAATTGTTTGCAACCATTTACCTTAAAATAATTTAGTAAATTAAATTAATCATTTTTTTCAGTGTAGAACAGTACCTAAAAATTCTACCTTTTTTAATTTGTATGTACTAGTATGTACCTTGAGGCACCAATAAGGACCCTTTAGGTACAAATGTGTAAAACTTTTGAAAAGGTACCACCCTAGAGACAGTTCTTGAACCTTTTCTGAGTGTAGAAATGCTAGAAAAAGAAGTGAGACTCTTTACATTAATGTCTTGGATTACATCAAAGACTTTTAGTAAAACCAAAATAAGTTGCAGCTTGTTCAGTAAAATGTTTTTAGTTGCCACTTTAGTAAAATGTAAAATTACCCACTTAAAAATTGTGGTTACCTTGAATTTTAAGTGTTAGTTAAAAATTTAAAAAGTAGGCCAATTAATTCTATATATTTTAAGAAGACTTAAAACAGCTTGTATTACTTTGAAATATAAGCTGAAATATTGATATTTTAATCATTTATATGAAAAAATAAAAACATTGTCCTGACATTTTGATCATAGAATTTTTTTTACAGAGAACAGATATTTTTAAGTTACAGGCAGTGAAAAACATTTAACTTGACAAATAAACTATGCAAATCATTTGATTCAAACGTATAATAGTCGGGTGACCCTGCTGCTCTAGTAAGAGGAGCAGAGCACCTGCCTTTGTGTACTCAGTTATGTGTACGTCACGCTCTCACGTCAGGGAACATGTATTGTGTGCTCCGCTCGGGTCAGTGCAGCACGATCCCGCTCTTGTGCGCATGAGCGAAGAAGAGGACACTTTCACCGGGACTTTTACAAAGGCAGCGCAGGGACGGGAGAGGACAATATAAACAAACTTCTTTGGGAAAAGGTAATTCATTGTTCTTTTTTTAAGAAGCCGCTGACCGCATGTTTATAAACTAGACTATATCACTCACTCACTTCAGCGCGCGTGCGAAACCTGATCCTGCATCTACAGCAGGTCTGCAAACACTTGTGGCTTTCTGTGGAATATGTTAAACAGATAAATTTTGTTTTAGATTAAATAAATAAAAAATCATTTTGGCAAGGGTATTAAAACATAGTTGTTGTTTTTTTGCTGAAGGACAAACGTAATAAATGCTATGGAGGAGTGAAGGTGATTGTTCGCGCGACTCTTGTTACTTGCCTCGAAGCAAAGATAAGAGATTACAATATAATTTTAATGGTTAACAGGGTCAAATCTTTGTGGGTAAAGAAGTTAGCTTTTCCTTCAGATGTTGTGTTTAGACTTCTCGGTGCTTTGTGAAATTGTATTTGCACTTTTCGATAGAAATAGTTTGAAACATTTACGTTTGTAGCCGTGTGATCTTTCATTTTTGTGCCATTAATATGTTTAAGTTTTATATTGCTTAGCGTGTTTTTTTGTGAGTAAAATGGAGGTTATCTGCTAAATAGTTTGAAGTTTGGTTTGAAGTTCTTATAACAAACTTAGGACTAACATCCTGTTTTAAAGTCAGTTTTTTTGCCATGTGATACGATGTTACCAATATGTTTTTCTGTTATAAATTTCTGTAGTTTTAAAAGTCTACAACTCACCCTCAAACACTGTTAATGAATGGCTCTGACAGGATGAGTTGTGTTACACAGTCACAGATTTCAAATTTATGTAAGTGTAAAACATTTATTAGCCGTAAAATGTAACTTTAAATAAATCTTGATATGCACACCTCTGTCACTTCAGTCATGTATGCAAATGTAATATTTCCATATGTTTGCTCATTTCCTTTGGTCAAAATGGTTGTTACAGTAGTCCACCGTGTCTGCTAATAGAACGAAATTGCCCCATATACATGAAGTCCAGCTAATTTAGAAATTCTTCAGATGTAGTTACAGCCTTCTGGTCAGTTAGCGGGAAGTAATTATGATGGCTTCCCTTCCTGTGAAGATTTCTGAAAGTATGAACTGATTTCATGATAGCGTCAGTGTAAACAGTTGATATCCCAAAGCTGTTTGGTTGTGTTTTAAGGCCACATCATATAAACAAATATATGGGAATATGCTTTTATTAGTTGCACTATAAAATGACTTTAAGGTATGCTGAAATATATTAGGCATATAAAAAAGCTAACATATAATAAAAAGTTACCTGATGAATCAGAGTTCATCATTAATAATGACTTGACAATAAATTGTGGCCAAGCCTAGACCGTGAATACAAACAAGAAGAAAAAAAAAACATTCACTAAACAACATCTGTTGTTTTTTATTAGACAATAATATTTTCAGCACTGCAATTTTTACCTACAATGCAAAATAAGTTCAGGAGAGAGTTTTTAGTGCCAGAAACTGACCTTTAACTTGTGCATTGTGTGCGCAATGTTGGCATGCTCATTCTTCCAGGTTGGCACTTGGCATCATTGCCATATACAGTCTATGAGACTCTCACAAAGACATTATTATGCTCTAGTGAAAGGGATTTTCAGCGACCTACAATATTATTATCATCATCAGTAATGAATCCTCTGTTTGGCGTGTCTGAAACAAGGGAGCCTTTCCCCATTTCAAATATCACTTATTGGATGGATGCCTTAGCCCATCATTTCAACAGCAGACAATTTAAAAAAAATTATTCCTTGTTGGATCTCATTCTAGTTGCACTGCTCATGAAGTCGGTGGCCTCTTAAACTAGAGATGGTATATTTTGTAAGGGCTAATCCAGAGGAAAATTGGCACAACAACAGGGTGTCGACTGTGTGCGGTTCTGCATCCGAGACTATGAATGGAAGAAGGCTTTGTGATGCCGAGACATCTTTTGGAGGTAGTCCCAGTTATTTAAAGAGAGAGCTGTTTCAAGATGAAAGTCTTCTAAAGCCTCTTTTCACCAATGACATAATGAAAGAGCATATTAAAGAACGTGAGATCCTTGTCTGCCTTTATGCTGGCTTTCCAGAGGGATTCTTATTGTTAAAAGCGAGGTGGCCAGAAGTTTTCTTTGAAGCCGACTGCTGTTCACGGGAGGCAATGTGGCCGTTTCAAATGAGAAGAGCTTTGAATGTGCATGCAGGACAATTGTATGTACTTCCTGTCCATGTGAAGAGAGTGCATGGCTGTCAATTTGAAAATAATAGGATGGAACTACACATTGTTTCCCACATTAAATATTTATCATGTTGTACTGACATGTGCTTGTTCGCAACAACCATGCATTTTTGATAGAAAGGAAATGGCTACAATTAAAAGGGATATACACAAAAAATATTACTCGCCTTCTTAATGTCTTAAACCAGATTGACTTGCACTCTAAACAATGCTAGATTGTTGTAACTCAACATTGGGTCAAATATGGACAAACTCAACTGTTGTGTTTAAAAGTGTGCTGTACACTTTAAAAATGCTTGGGTTGTTTTAACTCAACATTGGGTCAAATGTGAATAAACTCATCTGTTGGGTTTAAAGGTGTCATTTTAAATTTAATTGGAAGAATTACCCAAATGTTGGATTATCAATATTTGACCCAACATTGGCTTATGACAACTCAGTGTTTTTAGAGTCTGGTTTCTTCTCTTAATCAAAAAAATGTGGTGCACTGATTAGAATTTCTTCACATATATTTTTTATCACAGTAAAATAGAAATCATAAGTGTTTTAAAAGACAAATTTTCAGGATGGAAGTGTGCTGTACACTTTAAAAATGCTTGGGTTGTTTTAACCCAACGTTGGGTCAAATATGGACAAAAAGTACATTTATATTTAATTGAAAAACGTATCCCAATGTTGGGTTTGTCTATATTTGACCCTACACTGAGTTAAAACAACCTAACATTTTAAGAGTATTTAGTTGTGTACATTCAGGGCTTTGTGGACATATGGCAGAAGCCTCCTCAATTTGCACCTCACTGAGAAAGCTTTGCACATGGGGATCAAAGCTCAGTTCATGGTGAAGGGAACTGTCACCTACATCTCTCTCCCTCTCAGGCTGTAAAATCCACACTGCCGCTGCCGCCTGTTTATACAGAGGAAATTACTTCCACTTTGCTGCTTGGTTAGAACTGTTTGCGAATCTAATCTACCCCCCTTCACCATCACAAGCCGTCCAAACTTCTAGCATAGAAAACCTCTCACTATGTTGTGGATGGGTTGCCATAACCTTTCATGCTGATTTCTAGAACTGCTTTTGGTAGATTTTAGTTGTATAATATATATTGAATAATAGGTTTTTGTTATTTCCTGTCATTGCTTACTCCTTGTCAATATACAATATTGTTCAAAAGTTTAGTGTCGGTAAGGAGTCTCTCATGGTTTTTATTGATTAAACTGACATCAAAAATTTGCTATTTTGAAATATTATAATTTATTTAACTAAAATGTAAAATTTACTTGAAGCCATTGTAATTCTAATTTGACCTATTTTCATGCACATTTTTGGATAAAAATCCATATGTGCATAAAAATATTGAATTAAATCATTAAGATGCATATAAATGCTTAAACGTGCATAAAAAGCTATTGTGGATGTATTTTTTATTCTTTAAAAAGATATGTACATAAACTATAGAAACACATTTTACTGGTTTCCAACATTCTTCGGAATATCTGGTAAAAGAGGAAAAAAATGCCTAAAAATTTAGAGCCACTTTAGTGTGAGGAAATTTGTTCATTTTGGGGTTAACTATCCCTTTAAATAAATTTGAGTAACTAATTTCATTAAGTGCAAAGAAGAAAACTATATTAATCAACTCACTATTTTCTAGTAATCCTTTAGAGTAAAAGTTGCTTTCTATCTCTTCAAAATACAGCACGTTATTCTTTATGACTTCCTGATGGAAAATAAGAGTTGTTTGTGTGCTATGCGAATAGCCTTCATTTCCGTGCAGAGTTTTAATCACCTGCATTTAATGCCTCATCAACTTCATGCATGTTATTTCACTTAAAGGAACAGATGTCATTTTGAAATCAAATAAGTCATTTTTTCCCCCCATTAGATGCTGTAAGTCTGGAAGTTTTGTCATAATAATGCACTGCTTTTTGTTCTGCTAGCCTGCAAGAGGGATATATTTGAGGAAGAGACTTTGGTACAAGGCAATTAAAGTCAAGAGGCAGGAGGTCCAGGTCTTTTGTTGTTGTTAAATGGTCGTATCCAATCATGGACCATCGCACTGTTTTGTTGGACTGTGTTCAAGACGCTCATGCTGACTAGAAGTGAAGCAAACTCCAAAAAGACTTTTTTTGTTTAGGATGCTGTCTAGACGTTCATGTTTACATAGTACTTCGGAATTAATTATCTAGACAAGTCCTGTGGCACCTTCCTCTTCTTATTTCCCCTTATTAATTGAACGCTTGTTGCGTTGTTTACAAAAATAAGTGAAATGGTTATTGGTAATTTTTATGCAGTATTACTTTTGCTTTTTGAAGTTTTGATTTTATTGTTCTCATTTAAGTGTTGCAGTAAGTGAATGAAAGTTACTATTAACTATGATCTTAATCATTATTTGTGTGGTACAAAGCAGTGAAGTGTAGAAAACCTTGTTTTGGTACATCTCCCCACACTTTCCTTTACAAGTAAGTGTTTGGTCAGTAGAGAAAGTTGGTTGTCTTTTGTTACCACCTAATTTGTGGTTGCTTAAATGTATTTGTCATGAGAGGTTAGTAGGTCTGTGATGATCAATGCATTACGAGTCAAGAATTAATTCAGAATTTTTCAGAAGTCATTTGAATTGATTGAATTGATTGAACATGAATTCACTCTGAGCTTAGTTTTTTCTAAGAGATGGCACTGTATGCTTCACAAACAGACAAACTCTCCTTGCCTCCAATTCCTTACACATGCCACTTGAACAAAAAAGAATTATCCAGCTCAATCTCACAGCAATTTGTAACTTTTTAATTTAGTGGCTAATTTATAAAAATTTGTAAAATATCCTTCATACATTTTAGCGCCCCCAATTCATACAATTTAATTTGTATGAAAAAAAAAAAGAAATGTAAAAAAGAAAAATGCCCCCAAACCCAACTGTGTTTTTAATTATTATTATTATTATTATTATTTTTTTTTTCATACAAATTAAATTGTATGAATTCCTACAAATTAGCCACTTTTCTGACAATTTGTAAAATAGTTACGTTTGCTTGAGAGATCGGGCTGAATAATCATGAATAAAGTTAGGAAAGGTTAAAGCAAATTTAACACAAGAGTGTTCATGGTGAGCTGTATTTATATTTATTTTATGACATAAAAGCCAAGGTACAAGTACATTTAACCCCTTACATCACACAAGCTTTTGAGCATTTGAGTCAACAAAAATAGGGCTGAAAATGTTTGTTGGCTATAACTTAAAACAAACAGAAATTTGACAGGTCTGCTTCATCTGTAACATGACGGAAAATTATGAATGAACTCGCTCTGATTCACTTATCTAATGAATTACCAGCAAAATTTCAATTTTTGATATAATCCACTGACAGAAATCCAGAAAGAAATGCGTTCCGAAAATTTAAGATGATAAATGAATCACAATGCATCGATTTACTGTCCCAGCCCTAGTGTTTACGCCAAGTAATCAGACTTAATACGTTTTTGACTGTCTGCTTAAATCTATAATTAGCCAGGTGTAAATGGGACTAAGAATGGGGTTAAAGCTTCCGAACTGAATGTAACTCTTTTGACCATAAATACACCAAAACTTTTCTAAATAAGACCAAGATGAAGGAAAAACACATTGGTGATGAATCAAACCCATTTAACATGAATTGCCTGTTTCGGCTGGCAGCCACTACATGGTTAGCCTTGCGTCACAGGCTCAGACTGCTTTGTAAAACTTGTCCTTCCCTTTGTAACCCAGAATAGGCAGATTGAATGACATTCTGAGTTCTGATGCTCAGTCCAAAACACTGGATTAAGAGGAACACCTGGTCATTTGACGGTCCTTCTATTTATCTAGAAGCATTCCAGTAAAACGGAGAAACAAAGGATCAGGTTTACTTCATCTCAGTGAGCTCTCAGCAGTTTTGTCCTGAGACTCTGTGGCTGCCTAAAACAGTGACTTTGTTGTAGTCTGTTTTAGAGTTTGGAATTGATTTTATTTGAGTGGGAGAAACGCATTAAATATCCATCCAGTTACTAAATATGAATGTTGCATTTATCAATACAACAAAACAATATTGTCAGTTTTTCATCTTCCTCAAGTTCATTGTTTCCCATGTATCTACAATTTACCCCAAAATTTTGCCATTTTCATTGCCTAATGTCAGAACTTTTACACCTTTTAGTGGTCATTGTGTTGAGAGAGTGTTTTTTTTGTCTGCTGGCTGTGTTTATTGTATTTAAAAAAAACAGTGCAGTTGTAAACAACACCTGAAAATGAGACTCTACGAAAATGATTATGTCATTGGCGTGCATGGAGTTGGGAAATGTAGTAATCCTGGAGTACATGGTAGTGTTGTTGTTGCTCTAGACTTTCCCACAGCTTCATCATGAAAGTGTGGATTTTCTTCTCATTGCAACCAAAAGCAAATTCACAAAGCACATCACACAGCAAACTCTACATACACAGCAGTACCAAGCCGCCGATGACACATTGTCACTTGCCTACAAGGTGACCGCACCAAATACTGGTCTAGCATAATGGTGTTTTGGACATGGATCATTTTGAAAATATGTCACAAAACTTCAAATTTTTAAGATGCAAGAGAAAAACGTTTCCATTTTGAGCTACATTGTTGTCGTTTAAATGTAGCCTGAGATATGCTTTTTTTCAGAAACATCTGCTGGAGTTTAGGCTTGTAGGTGCCTTGTTCTCTTTATCATAAAAGATCTGTCTGTCTGTTCATGTCTTCTTCGTTTAAAGATCTGGCTGTTTCTTCATGTTCTCTTCATTTTAAAGATCTG
>CAIGQV010019084.1:1194883-1220346 GCA_903798115.1 Danio jaintianensis
CACACACACACACACACACACACACACACACACACACACACACACACTTCTCATCCCAAGTCTCCAGTGCTAATTTCAGAATGTTATTTTATATGTGGTAATAAAGGCTTTCTGTATAAAAAAGGCATTTGTAGATGATAAAATCATTTGATATCTTTGTTTGCTTGCCAGTATTATTGTATGTTTTGTTTCTTTTTATATAATGACCATAAGCCAACCAGCCAATGCAATTCAGCATTCAAGTCTCTCCTACTTTAACTTGACAGAAGTTAAGGAATTAGAAGATCAGTTAAAAAATACTAACCTTTTTTTTCAAACAACTCAAACATTACTTTTAAATTATCAACTGCTTGATATGGTCTCTTATACAGTGTCAGATGCTGTATCATATTATGCAAGAGACTGTAAAAGCAAACTATAGGGTACATAAGACATGTTACTAAAATATACTGAGGATTGTACACAGTAGAAGATGACAGTTTCTGCCACTTCATTGATGTGATCACTCTGGGGTCAGCAAACACGCTGGAGTGAGTTCCTGCCTTAAAGACATGAGAAATATATTACATAAAGCCTGAGATCTCAAGTTTTAAATGAACCAACTTCACTTAAAAAAACAACTGTTCTCTGGTTTTGTTACCTGTATGTAACTAACACGAGATACAGTCTTTCCCATCTGACCTAATTGTAAACAAAGAGATCACTGTCATTTTGGGAGGAGATTGCCACCAGGAATAAGTTGAAAATTACCTCAGAGGAACAATGCGAATGGATGCAGCATTATTCAGAGAATTATATTATGTAACATGTAGGTTTAGGTTATTGATTCTTATGGTAATTACATATTTTGATTGACAAGATTTGCATTAAAGGGACTTTGGTAAAAGTCTTCCAGGGCTCTTGTGGTGTGATGACTTGATTAAAAATTCCTTAATCTCAGGACTTGGCATACAGTGGAGCTGTACAGTGACAGGTCTCTCCTTCAGAGGAAGATTAATACTATCTTGATCTGGCAAAGCCTCTAAGCAACAGAGAGCTGGTCACATTTAAAGGAATGCACTAGCTTTGAATACATAATTTATTTTTTTAAGTATTTGTTTCTTGTAGTTAGTTCAGTTCTCTTCTTCCCTGCAAATCTCCATCTTTTTTAATTAATTAATTTTTTTTATAAATCTAATATTTAATAATCCATCTTAAACCCCAATAAAACTGTCTTAAGTATCAGAATTTAATAATATTGTGTCTTTATTTATTTCTAAACACTCTTTATTCCCGTTTACTAATTCCAGATTATGTGCAGTCATTTTACCGCAGCTCTAAAGCCCAAACATGACGTGCTTGTGTGGGTACGTGACAGAACCCCTGTTGAGGGCTCTATTTACAATCTCCTCCACTAGAGGAGGGTCCCTGGAGTCAGCTATGTGGTCGATAGACAATGCTTCTACTAATTTGGTCAGTGCTCATTGATTCGTTAAGCCATGCTCACAATTACTGAGCTCATTCCCAGGCATTCCTCTGGTGTCAAGGTCATGAGCTGTGCGTGGTTCTGGAGGATCTGTCCTCTCAGGGTGGCATGTTTGAGCAACTTGGATACCAGAAAGAGCATCTGATCTCTTTCACACTGCCCTCTCTGCCCACCATATGAACACTTATTGGAAGAACTTTGTGTCACCAGAGAGAGGAGAGACACTAGGAGAGACAGTAGAATAACGATGGTAAAAGTGATTTATTTATTTTTTTTCGCTCTGTGACATTTCACAGGCCAAATTCAGCCATGCCAATAGGAATCACAGCAGTCTTGAGTTTTGCTTGAGGTCAAAAAGTTTTTTCAGATTTTTCTTGTGTTAAAGCTGCTCACTCAAATTTGCTGACAGAAAGATGCTTGATTTGATCGTGACTTCTGTCTGTACATAACCTGCCCTTCTTTTGCTTGCAAAAGTTTGCTAATATCTTTGCATCTTAAAATGGATACTTAAATTTTGTTTCTTGGCCAAGATTTGTTCTACACAGAAATAGATTTTGAAGTAGATAATTTTATTTATTTTGATTAATTTGAAGAAAAAAAAAAATTTGCTCAAGTCATTCAACAACACTGAAGACCTTGTGCTTATTTATACAGCCTGCTGTTTAATTAGAAATGAATACATATAAGAATGTTAGACGAGAAAAATATTGATCAAAGGACCAATACAAATGCAGCATTTGATGATATAAATGCGAGTTTATGTGTACTTCGTGTATTCTGGAGACATTACTTGAGACAGAGCACAGATTATTTTTCAACACCACACGTTAAAATAATTATATAAAATCATTTTCATTTCATTTTAATTTAATGAAAAAAAGAACAAAGATTTACTTTGTTCCATTTTTAATTTTCAATGGGTAGATAGTTTCACAAATAACAAAATAAAACAAACATCCCTTGATAAGTGTCAAGTAGTACTTTAATTGAAACCTGAAATTTGAAAGTAAATTAACAGTACTGAAACAATGCACATTAATATTTTGTTAAGTTCAAAAGACTTCAAAATGTAATCATTATTTGTTCTGCAATATAAAATTATTTTTACTATTTAGTTTTTATTTAAAAGGTAGATATTTACAATTCAAGATGTACAGCAATACTGTCTGCATCCAAGCTGTAAGTTTGTAAGAGTTTCACCAAGATCTGATTCATGCATTTTTATAATCTGAGGGCTCATCTTCTCAGATTGTAATTTTCTCATGCGCTCCTGCAATTCTCAGAGCTCATGTAATTACAGGGATGGGTTGGATGCGGGACTCCCTCCCGCTTTGATGTGAGCATGCAGTGAGCTGTCGGGTCACAATGCCACTGTCTGTTCTCCTCCAGAGCTCACTTATCACAGCTCTTAACTTCCTGCTGAGAGCAGAGCTGCGCTGATCTCCACA
This sequence comes from Danio jaintianensis, assembly GCA_903798115.1. Classification (NCBI taxonomy): domain Eukaryota; kingdom Metazoa; phylum Chordata; class Actinopteri; order Cypriniformes; family Danionidae; genus Danio; species Danio jaintianensis. The sequence continues at coordinate 1,197,797 of CAIGQV010019084.1, forward strand.
CAATAAACTACATTATCTTTAGGAGCGCTGCTAGGGCTAGTATTGTCCTAACCTCATGACTCTTTGACCCATCACATTAAAAACAAAAACACAACTTTCCAAGATGGGGGGGAAAAAGGTCCCTATAAGAGTGCAAATGCTGTAGCTCAATGTTTTTTAATCAGTGAGCCATGACGATATTGCAGGGGGGCTTGCCATTTGTTATTACTAAGAAATAGCATTGTTAATTTGTTTATATTTGTTAAAATGTATAATCATAGTTTGATGTACAATAAAAATAAATGAGGAATAAAAGATAATTTCACCAATAGGTTTAATGACCTGCTAATTAAAAACATTTTTTTTAAATAAATCAATTTTATATGCCAAGCATTTATGTTCTTTTTTTGTGGTTGTTTATCCAAATCCAAATCAGATGGGGCCTTTACTGTCTTTAATAAATACTAATGTATGGAGACAAGAGAGGAAAATGACAACAGCCAATAAGAATCAGAATTTCCTCCGCAGTCAGTCACTCATGATGTTTTTTGTTAGATTTTATTAGCTCAGAAAAATGTACCTATTATCTGTTTAATTATTTAATGTTTTATTTTAGCATTTAAAAAAAAAAATTTTTTTGTCTTTATATTTTATGTATTCTTTCTAATTTTCTTTATAAGAAATATTATTATCGCAACAAAATTGCATATTGCATATATTCCCAGTATCGTGCAGCCCTAATCGTTTTATCGCATAGACCTGCATACAGATACTTTCACGTTAGTTTAGTTTGTTTTGTGTGTTTTCTTCATCAATTATGATGTGTTTGTAAGTGTATTTATTCCTAATTATCTGCTGATGTGTACATTCTAAAACGTCTGAAAAGGCTAGTCACTACTGTCAGCACCGTTCAGCTCTAATAACATGTCTGAACATCAGATACATTAAACAGGCATCATCATGTTCATGCGCCGCTTTAGCTGAAAGGGACTGTAACATTCTTATGTCAGATATCAGTAGCAGCTGCTGTTTTGTCTGCGTTTGTTTATACATTTCTTATTTGTTGTTTTTAACTTTTAGTTTTTACGTGTCACGGGATCAGTTTACATAATTTAAGGCACTTTGTTTACATCTGGAATCAAAGAAATAGTTTAACCAAAAATAAAAAAGTACAGTTAATTTACTTACCCTCGGGCCATCGAAGATGTATGACTTTTTTTTTTTTTTTTTTTTTTTTTTTGTTCTTCAGTAGAACATTAAAGATGATTTTTAGCTAAATCTGTGGTTCTTGGTGATCCTAATGATTTAGTGAATTATTCATTTAAGATGCATTTTCTCGATCTGTTTACGAGTGTACAATAATAAATAAAGTATAAACGGGGTCTGAGATATTTTGAGCTTTTATCATTTGAGCTTGTAATTGAACATGCATTTGATTGTGTTGCTTTCAAAGTGTAAATATGTGACTCGTGTGGTCAAATGGATTCAAACGTCCAAAAAAATACTAAATTCTTAAATATTACATGATTTGTTGTCGAAGTGCGCTGGTCAGACAGAATTTAAATTATGCCATCTGAAATCCTAAATATGGTCTGGAAGTGAACGATCAAAATAGATTCTTTTATTGTGTCTTAGTCTGTTTATGGACTCTTTTCTTATCTAATAATCTTTTAAAGAGCACACTAGCAGTTCTTCTTTTAGCATTTAGTTGATAGGAATATTATTTGTTATTGTAAACTCATATACAAGGTTAAATAATTGGGATCTGTTATATTTCTGGTTTTGAAAAAGCATAAGTGCTGCTTAATATTTTTGTTGAAACTAAATTGAGTTTTTTTTAATGGAATGTTCAAAACTTAAAGACTATCAAATTCTCATTAATTCACATTAATATCTGTTTAATGCATCTTTAATGAATAAAACATTTATTTTCTTTTGAATAATGGAATAAATAAATACATAAAGTCCTTCAAATTTAAACTCTAGTGTAAATAGATAAGCAAAAATAGATGCCAAAGTGAAGGTGTATGTAGTTTTCTAACAGGATTTTAGTTAAGTCAAAGCCCCATCTAAGTATTCATGCAGCCGCTCTCACTATTGTTCAGTTTCTCTACAGGAAGCAATTAAAATTTCGACTGCCAGATTGTGTCTACTGCATTCGTTCTAGTCATGAGAGGTTTTGCAGAGCACGCTTTAGTGCTTCGACAGTCCGACAGATCCCATGGGGGATTGGGACAGGGGGGAAACTCTGTGTGAGTGTGTTGGATGGCAGTTGGTGTAAATGCGAGGGTATTCCTCAAACTGGCTGCTGCTTCCAGTGTTTAACCCAGATGGTGTCCTCCAGTTTCTTTTCCTCATCGGTGTGGTGAGACAAATCACTTCAGTGTGGTAACAACACTATCTACATCTCTCCCACACTTGCTGCCAGTGAACCACGAAAATTAGGACAACAAATAGATATGCACTGGGCATCTCTCCTGTCATGGTTTCTGTGGGTCACAAAAAGGCTAAATTTGCCCATCTACAATTAAAGGCCTTTAAATCAGAGTGTCTCAAATCAGAGTTTAGTCATGAAATTAAGTTTAGAATTGTAGTTACGGTCTTAAATGTGGCATACAGTTGGGAAACAAATACAAATATCTTAACATCCTTAAATCAAAATACATTCAATGATTGCAAATTGAAGAAATAAAGTCATTATTTGAGAAGCTGAACAATACTAATGTAATGCTTAAAACAAGTAAACATTTATGTGAGTGCAGTGTGAATACTTTTCTGACTGAATTAAGTTGACTTTCTAATCCCAGTGCAGATACTTCACAGTATATGAACAATCATTTTTGCATCTCAAGTAAATGTTTCTTGATTTAAGGATCTTTAGAATTTTTGATGCAAAGCACAACATAGATTTGGGGAAATTATTTTGTAATTAATAAACATGCAGTGGGATGAAATTGAAGTTCAAAGTGTTGCTAATACAACTCGTATTGTCTATATATTTATAATTAAATTAGGAGAACAATTTATTATTTTTTTGGAACACTTAATGTTTTCCCTTCAAAATAATAATTAAATGTTAAATTTAAAAAAATATTATGGCTTAAGCTTATATTCACTCTATTTTGCTGCTTGTTCAAAATACTTATTTAAAATGAGTTGAAATAACACAATTCCTAAATATATCTGAAAAAGCTTCTAATAGCAATAATTGAAACCCCAAGATTCATTCACTATGCCAGGTCTTTTAAAATCATATGATAGCTTTGAGGAAATGGATTATTTTTGATATCACTGATTATTTTGCTTATACAAACTTCATTATTAGTTATGAGAGCTTGTGTTGTGTGTGTTTTTTTTTAATGAAACATAAACAGAGGAAAGCATAAAAAATAGCGTATCGATCAAAACGTTTTTTGAGGGGACAACTTAATTGTTTTACCTTCCATCCTCTTTGTAAAGTACTTAAAGTGTAACTTAAACGATGTGTGTTGGGACAACATGTAGGAATTGTATGGAACCCAGCATTTTTTTTACAGTGTACAGTGTGTTTTTTTGTTTTGTTGTTGTTCTTGCACTTTATTTATTTTTTTACATAGTTAAATTGTCAGAATCTTAGAATCTTCATGCATCACTTTTCTCAGCGAGCACTCCTCGGGCCTTTACTTCTCAGATAACGTTACACAGCCTATCAATTAGCAATGAGAATATTTTCATTCTGCATGTCAGTCGACTTTAAAGAGCTTCTCTCAGTTCCTGCTGATAAGCTGATGCCATATTAGTGCACTTAGTATCAGTGTGAATGGATGAAGGAAGCCATTTAATGACTATCCTTGGCGTGACGTCACTTCAGAAGTCCCTCTGGACCGTCTGTACAACTGCAGACAAAAGACTACTAGAGTGACTGGCCAGAGGGAGATGCTATCGTTTCTCTGAGACTCTAATATTGGGCTTGAACAGCTGGTGCAGTCAGAGCTCAACAGATGGCTGTGCATAAACAGTGCATAAGTGATCGAAAATTAATTCAGAGACAATATATTTAGCTGCTAACAAGATCCTTTGTCACGTTGGTTTTAGTTTGTTGTTATTATTTCTCCCTTTCAATCTATTTGTATTTGGTAAGTATTTGTAACACTTAACTAGTTTATTTACCGGCCTATCATTAAGATATTGGCTGTTTAATTGTATTTATAAAGTACATATTCTGCATGACCTTGTTCTACGTCCCTAATCCTACCCAGTAACCTAATTACTACCTTAAGTATTAATAATCCGCAAATTAGAAGTTTATTGAGCTAATAATTATATAATGAGAATTACATAAATGGCTAAATATTTTTTTGCTGCATGTTTTTTTAAAATGCTCATTTAAAAAGAGCTGGAAAAATACATTCTTGAAAATTGCAGATTTATTTGTAGTGTAAATGAGTAAAAATAGTAAGCTAACTTAATAATTTTGTGTTTGAGTGGCGTGAATCATTTTTGTTGGCATAGCTAAAAATGATTATAACAAGTGGATATGTAGTGGAAGCAAAAAGACAATCTCCTCACCGTTTACTCACAAGTGGTTCTAAACTTTTATGCATTTCTTTCTTCTACTGAACACGAAACAAGATATTCTGAAGAATGTTGGGTAAAAAAGCAGCCATTCACATACAAATATTATGGAAGTCAGTGGCTGTTTTTTGCAACATTCTTCAGTATACCCTTATTTGTGTTCAATAGAAAAAAGAAACTCAAACAGGTTTGGAACAAGTGGAGGATGATTAAACGATGGCAGATTTTTCAGTTTTGGGAGAACTGTCCCTTTAAGTAAATAGGAAGAATTCACTTATTTTGGAGATTTAAAAGAGTTTCAATTAAGTTTTCGAGTTAAAGTTTTACTGTGCAGAAGAGTTGCTCAGGATCGTTGGCTTTATTAACAATAACAACGTTTGCTGCTTCACCGAGCATTGACTGTGCTGATGCCAGTTCTGAGATCAGTCTCCATATGTTACATATGTTATATATGTTAAGGTTGAATGAAGTTTATTTTAGTTTGCATTTTTATTTAATTTTTATTTCAATACTGTTTAAAAAATGCGTTAATGTCATTAGTGTTTTTGTTTTATTTTAATTTTGAGAAGACTTATTTTTGTTTTGTTTTTATATATATTGAGTTTAACTTTTAGCTTTAGCAATTCTATTTTAGAAGAGTTAACAGAACATGTCCAGTGTAGACCAGGGCAAAGTTTAGTGTTTGCACTATACTCAAGTATAATATAATTGTTAGAACAGACACTGAATCAAAAACTTGCAAATAAAATGTAAAAAAAAAAAAAAAGGAATAATTTAGATAAACTTCATATTAAAGATCATACTATGTAGTTAGTTAAGCATGCCTAGTTTGCATTTTTGCCAAATGAAGAAAAGTTAGAACATTTTTTTGTTTATATAGAAAAAATGTCTTTGTACCCTTTATAATCATGCGCTTGACTGATGTGTTGTCTGTGAAAGTGCATATACAGGTGTTTCTCTAAACAGCTACACGTCAGATTTTCACCACAGAATGAGTGCTTATGAATTTTGAAAGCAATTATTTATTATTATTATTATTATTTGATTTCATTTTTTTCATTGTCTTTTGTTAGTTTAGTTTTATATTTATTGTAATTGTGTGTTTTTTTTTATTCCTAATTCATTTAACGGAAATGTGTTTTGATCAATAGTTTTAGTTTTTGTTTACTAAAATAACCTTCGTTTGAACTGCAAATTGTATCTATTAAGATTCATTGGCTCAGCAAGAGTAAAGTAAAATTTACAAGATAAATCGAATGAAAGTGATTTGATCTTCAAAAAGAATGTGCTCTCTGGTTCTATTTGTTTAAAATTAAATTGAAAACTCATCATTCAAATCTGTGGAAATGTCATAATTATATGAATTTACACCACTGATATGTTGATGCATGTTATACGCTAATGTTGTGCCAGTTCACCTGCGTCTGTCGTTTGCATCTATTAGAGTGAGTTTTACAAAGCGTGTCCGAGTACCTCCCTTAAACATATTGTTATCTTCTTTTACGGTTGCTCACTCAATTGAAAGCATGGCGGATGAATGATTTCCCGAACTTTCACAGGAGATGCTCTTCCTCTTTGTTGTGCTGATTTGGGGCAGGGGAACAGCTGTGGATGTGGCATCGGGATCATAGGGACCCATGGCGTGGAGAGCACAGGGAAAATTGATTTTCAACGCGTCTTCGATAAAACCTGGTGGGTCATTTGGTCTCCAGCCAACGGTTAATTCCTTGGGGAAAACCGAAATCGCAATGGAAAGCTCTAGATGCTGATGATATGTACATGTCAGTTTGTGTATGTTGTACCAGTCCTTTCTGAGGGTAATTGCTTTTTTAATGTCTGTTAGATGCCAAGGAGGAAGGTTTGCCCATTCCATGCATTTCCCAGCCTAATCCACCCCTTCATTCCCAGCCCCCCGGAATGGGCCCTTTCTCATTAGCACCATTATAGTCTAGCCAGCTCAAGTGGTTAAGCCAAACAAAACCCTTTAGCCTTTAAATGCAGCTCTAATTAGGGCTGGCAAGGTGTGTTTAGCACTGGAATTTCTCTTGGCTCTTTGTAACTGCTGTCTAAAACATTCCTGCAGTGTCTGTCAACAAGGAGCACCCCTCAGCTTCCCAATCAGCTTTTTTTTTTAAAAATTTGTCTTGTAAACTGAAAATTTTCTTTTGGGTTTAGCGTGTATATGGGACAAAGCATCCTTTGAATTAATAAGTTAATTAGAATTGTTTGTCTGTGTGTAGTAGTAACGTTTAATAAATTTAAATATGCATTTACATGCATAAAATACCATATTTAAAATGCAAAATTCTGACATTTGTTTGATTTAAACTAGAATACAAATATATTAAGGTGTTGAAGATGTTACAGTATATCATTTATATATTTAAAGTATTTATGTTGTATTTTATATTGTCTATTATATTTAATGTAATATACATTTTTAAATAAATATTTGATTTTAAAGCATTATTTTTAAAAAGTGTATGCACACAGTGTTTAACTTTAAAGGGTCACAAAACACCAAAACATATTTTTTGAGATGTTTACAGTCATATATGTGTCCTACGCTGCTAAAAACACTATTAGGACACTATTAGTGAAAATTGGTTGTTTTTGCATTATTTCGAACAAATTCTTTCTTCCAGTTTGAAAAGAAAATTTGAAGCTATGTCATGGCCATGAGATCCTTGTGTAAAATCCAGCGTGGAGATTGGCTGTCTGTACCGGCCGGTACAATGTGACGTCTTTGAGTTTTCAGCATTAATTCATGAGAAAGACTTGGTATATAGCTTCGAAGATTGTTTTTACCTATACAGTGTTCAGACCGCAGAGAGATGCCACGTTGGGTTGTCAACCGTAATTAAAACAAGTGGAAGAAGAAGAATTATTCTGAGACATGGGTAGTCAGTGTTGAGTTTATAAATGTGCCGTAATGAAGGTTTTGTTTCCATTTTCCCGGGATGAGGGCACCGCTCGCGTGTGGGCCCACATTTGTGGAGTACAGTGGTCAGCTATCACATGACAAAAATATATTTGGAACATTTTTTTACCCGAGAGCTTTTAGCATATGGAAATGGTGAAATTTGGATTTGCTGCTCGTCTCCTTTTAAAAAAGACGCGGTTCCAGTTTGTGTTGATTGTCCTGTCTCTACAGAACTGGTAAGTGTGTGATCAATGTTCTTTGTTTATGCCTATTCAGATGGCAAAGTTAGTTAGTATCGTCAGCAGTACTCTTTCAGTTTTTAAAGACTGACCTTAGTCAAAATGATTTAGTTACTAAGTTTACAGTACATTAATATTACTACAATATTATGGACTGAAAGATCCGCTGTAAATGCTTCTCTCCGAATGTAAACACCTTAATCGCCGCATTTTGAAAAAGTATAGTCTATACACACGGCTGTTTGACGTTATTGTTTGCATCTACCGGGTCTCTGCATCGAGAAATGCAGAGGTTTTATTTTCTCCTATTCGCCGTGCAGTATCAAATTCCATTAAAACTACACTCTTCCAGCAGTTCCTCGCATCTTGTTTGTCACGGGGGGCATGCATGAAATGTTTCGTGAATGAAAGTGAAAGTGCCAAACTGTAATTAAAGTCGACAAATTAAGAATGAAACACCCGAAATTACATGAAACTCCGGAGGAAATGTGGATAGCATGGCAATGATGCAATAATTTTAATCGAATTATGTGCTATAACATGTAAAGCGGGATCATGAAAGGAACATTCAATCAGCAACTCATGTAAACACCTTCATCATATTATTGTCTTATTCAGATTAAGGCAAATAATTTGATTACTGATGTCCATGTAAACGTAGTCGCTGTCTCCCATGCGTCTGTATTTGTGTTGCCGCTGTGAAAATCAGCTGTAGTTCACTTAATAAAACTCCCCTTTTCATGCAAGCCCTTCCCTCTTTTGCCACTCGACACTCCCACCTAAACAAAGCTGGACTCACCCACTTTCCTGACTTTTTTCAAACTGGTGTGAAAACACCCTGCTGAGACAGGGTGGTTTCGTGACCCTTTAAAGGTGCAGTATGTAAGTTTGACACCCAGTGGTTGAACTAGGTATTGCATTACTGGATCAAAACAAACAAAAGATTGAGGACCATCAAGAGCGAGCCTGACCATCGAGCCTAAAGGCTGATTTAAACCATGTTCTAAATAAAAGCAACGGCACGTGATAGAAGGAATATTTTCCATATTAAAATGAACTTTTGTCCTAACCAACACCTCAAATTTATATTTTAGAAACGGCTTCTTTTTCTTGCTGCTGAACAACAGGTACACCTCATGTGCTTTATTCACTGTTAAATGCTAACAATGTGAGTTTTTTTAATGCCATTTTACATGACATTTATTGCCATACTACTGAAAGCAGCAGCAGATCACCTCAGATCTTGAAAATAAAACCGTTTGAAATTGAACTTTAGAACTGTGACTCAAAACCCAACACAGCATGTACATTTAATAATGTTAAAGAGGTTTAATATGTATTAATTAGATTATAAACCTTACTATTTTGTGAGTGAGTGCTTCTGAAGGGCTGTATTTAATTTTCTGTGGTGTTTTGTCTGGTGCAAACAGCCAAATTTCTTACCACTGCAAATCTCCTCACGTACCATGTTGTTAGGACACGGGGTTACATTGTAACCTGCTCACCTAATGTTTACGTTCGTAATATTTATATTATTTGCTAATTAATAACCTCATGTGGAACTCTGAATCTATGTCTCATTTCGGAGTCTGCTACTGTCCACTGGAGGTCGCATTTCGGTCACAGACACATGCTTTGAGAGCCTTTCTGACTGAATGAATAAAAATATAATTGGCTAAAGTGGCAGTGGGCAGGTTAAAAGAACCAAAACAAAGACAGCGTTCCGGCACATTTTCAAAGCAGAATATCTGACTTCAGCATTGTTTTTCAGATAAACAAGAATGTTCACCTTGCATGTTTCTTAATTATCTGCAAACATATTATGGTATTTTTATGCTTTAGAGTCAAAAACTTAAATACAGCATCTTTAATATATTTTCTAATTATTATATTAAAAGATATAAAAGTATAAATGGGCACTGTTACATATAAATGTAGAAAAAGTAGTTTTCTGAAACCAGAAAATAAAAATAAAAAGTATAAAAATAAGAAGCATTATTACATAAAAGTAAAAAAAAAGAAGTTCTTTTTGTCTCATTTTTCTGATAAAAGTTATATACGTGAATACAGGTAAAAAATGTTTAATGTCTAAAATATATTTTATTTCTGGTTTTATAAATTTATTTGTTTTCAGTCAGTAACTACTGAAATATGTTCATGTGTTGCACATTAATGAATTGCATTAATTTTATTATATTTTAACATATTAATTGTGATAATTGTTTGATTTATTTACTATATTTTTTACACACGCACACACGCATATGCACGCACACGCGCGCACACACACACACACACACACGCACGCACGCACGCACGCACGCACGCACGCACACACACACACACACACACACATTTTATATTTAGCATATAATTCAGATAATTGCACATAATCAAATGCCAAAGAGAAAGCTGAGAAATCATACACAGTCAGCAGTCATGTTTGATTCCTCGTCTCTGTTTCTCTGGTCCCTCAAATATCCATAAACCTTTGTGTCAAAATCCTTTCCCAAGCCAATGGGAACACAACTAACAATATCCATGCTCACAAGGTTAACTAGAACTTTTAGTTTTTATTCAAGGAGTCTCTTACGCACCGTTATCAGACACAAAGAACCAAACGGCTGAAGCTTAATCCCGCTTGCTAATGTGCTGCGTGTTTGGATGTGCAAAGTGTGGAACTCTCTGTTGTCCTGCAGGCTCTTTATCATGAGCAGAGCAGCCGCTGGGCCTCTCAGTCTGTCCGGCTCCACTGCAGAGCTAAACAAACAGCCTGTCCTCCACAAACACACGCTTCAACAGAGCACAGGAGAGGAAAAGCAAAACCGCACTTTGCTTCATTTCACTTGCAGAAGTCATCGTATGAAAAAAGACATCCATCTGTCATGCAAAATGTGCAGTGTTTGTCTTTTTTTCTTCTTCACACTCTGTGGAGCATTGCTCAGTGAAGCAGTGAGTTTGATCTGCAGAGCTGTATGGAGTAATCATTTCCCCTCACATGCTTTTTATTTTGCACATTACTACATAATACACAGTCATGTAAACACAGAAAACATTTTACATCCCGTTGCACCCATTCCCCCATTGCAAAAACAAACAAATGAATGAATACATAAATACATGAATAAATAAATAAACAAACAAACAGATAAATAATCTAAATAAAGATTAAACAAAAAATGTAAAAATGTGTTTAGCATATTACTACATATTACACAGTCAATAGCAAATATGTAAACACAAAAAACAAAGGAATGAATAAATGACCTAATGAATGAATCAACAAACATATTTTTATAAATATCTCTCAATATAACAAAATAATAATAAATAAAATGGTAATAATAAAAAAATAAAAGGAAGCAAAAAATATTTTCCAAGTATATAAAGAAGATCATAATAATGTTACCCTACTTGTTCAGAGCTTGTTGTAGTAGATTTCCAGCATGAACGTTATACCATAAGAAATTAATAAAAGTTCTCCAGAACATTTTGTTTGTTTCTTTGAGTCTGCATGAACTTTTCCATGACATGTTTGCCACAATTTTTTTGATACTTGTATATTTTTTCCACTTAAGAGCAAATACACATTTCAGTAAATCTGACCTCTTTGCATCATAAAAGAGGGCTTATAGGATATATACCCGGAATAAAAAGGATCTAGTGTTTATTTCTTTGATTGAATTTGTTCAATCACATCAATACCCTCAATTCAATTCATCCCAATTTTTTAGTAGATCTACAATGTAGATTGTGTCAAAGCAGCTAAACATAGAAGTTCTAGTAAATTGAAATGGAAACTTTGTCGGTCCTCACATGATTTTATTTTTTATTTTTTTTTACATGTTTTTTTATGAATTTCATTTTTTTTTCTTTGATGGGAGCAGTAAGAGTAATGGACAGGTTTTTTTTTGTCTTTCTGTTTCTGCATTTTTTGTTTAATTGTTGTTTTTATTTGTCTGAACATTATTAATATATGCATTTTAAATCCTTTTATTCAAAATTTAAGAATTTGATATAAATATAAAATATAAAATCTATATAAAATAAAAAATGCATTATATTATAAATACAACAAGCCCAAATATTATAGTTGTTTTTATATTGCTGCATCTGTAACTCTTTATGTTGGAAGAATCCTGGCCTGTAGATGGCAGTGTTGTCAGGAAATTGCACTGCGTTTAGATTGCCACAAATGTCTTGTAGTTTTGACAGGCTCAGTAAAACCCTGTTTAGTCTGTAGTAGGGAAGTTGATAGAGTTCACAGTGTCTGAGGGGTCCTCCGTCTGCAGGCCGATTAAAGTGGAAGTATTTTCACTGAATTGCATTTCCACTAAAGAGAAGTGAAGTTGAGTTAAAAAAGTGAATCATGATTTAATCAATGATATTATTATTATATAATAATAATAATAATAATAATAATAATAATAATAATAATTATATGCCCAATTATAATCCAAAGTATCAATGTTTTTAACATGTCATTAATAAGCTTATTCCACATGTAACCTTGATTTAATTAATCATTTTAAAGTGACCCTGTACCATTAATTTTGTCTGTACAAACAACAAAGTATCATATGAATCTGCTTCCTTGTTTTGCTATTATTTATAAATAAAACCATAAATAAAAATGTACAAATGAGAACACTGTTCAAAAGTGTTATATAAACTATTCTATAGAATGTTTTTTGTTTTTTTGTTATTATTTTGAAGTTGAGAGAGAGAGAGAGAGAGAGAGAGAGAGAGAGAGAGAGAGAGAGAGAGAGAGAGAGAGAGAGAGAGAGAGAGAGAGAGATGGCCTCCTTAATAAAAAGAAACATGAACAGCTAACAATACAAAATGGAGACACCTGGAAAAACCACTTTGAGAAACTGTTCAGTAAAATAAACATGAGTACGGAACAATCGCATATATATAATAAGTTAACCCATACAGAGCAAATATTTGGCAAATACCAAAATCCGTTAGACTACCCAATCACAGAAAAAGAGCTAGCAGATAAAGTACAAGTCCTACAAACAAAAAAGGCAAGTGGTCCAGACGGTATCCTTAATGAAATAATTAAAAACATAAATCACAAATTCCAATTGGCTATAATGAAACTGTTCAATTTGGTTCTGAGTGTTGGTCATTTTCCTGACATATGGAATAAAGGATTAATAACGCCCATATTCAAAAGTGGAGACAAATCAGACCCTAACAATTACAGAGGCATCTGTGTGAGCAGTAATCTGGGGAAGCTGTTCTGCAGCATCATCAACACCAGACTCATAGGCTTCCTTACAGAGCACAATGTCCTCAGCAAAAGTCAGATTGGGTTTCTGCCAAATTACAGAACATCAGACCATATCTTCACCCTTCAGACTCTGATTGACAAATACGTCAATCAAAACAAAAACTAAATATTTGCTTGCTTTGTAGATTTTCAGAAAGCGTTTGATTCAATTTGGCATGAAGGTTTGCGGTCTAAACTTCTAGAATCAGGTATTGGCGGTAAAACATACAACATTATAAAAACAATGTATTCCAACAATCAGTGCGCAATTAAAATTGGAAATAAGCGAACAGAATTCTTCACTCAGGGACGGGGTGTGAGACAGGGCTGTCCACTGTCACCGACCCTCTTCAATATTTACATCAATCAATTAGCAATGCTCCTAGAGCAAGCAGATACGCCGGGTCTCACACTATACGACTCCAGTGTGAAGTTCCTGCTGTTTGCAGATGATCTGGTGCTGCTGTCGCCAACAGAAGAGGGTCTACAGCAGCAGCTGGATATCCTGCACAGCTTCTGTCAGACCTGGGCCCTGACCGTTAACCCAAAGAAAACCAAAACCCTAATATTCCAGAAAAAACCCAGATGTCAGAGAAAGAAACACAACTTCACCCTTGGTATGACAAAAATTGAACCTGCCACAAGCTACACATAATTTGGGTTGAAAATAAGTGCTAATGGAAGACTAAATTTGGCTGTGAATGAACTGAAAGAGAAAGCAAGAAGGGCTTTTTACGCCATTAAAAAATCAACACAAATAGAAATTCCAGTTGGAATCTGGCTCAAAATTTTCCAGTCAGTGATTGAACCTATAGTGCTATACGGGAGTGAAGTGTGGGGTCCTCTCCTCAGTCATGAGTTTGATAAATGGGATAAAAATCCAATTGAAAGCCTACATGCAGAGTTCTGTAGGAGCATCCTCAGGGTACAGAGGAACACGCCCAGCAATGCATGCAGGGCAGAACTAGGCCAGTATCCTCTACTCATGCGCATTGAGAAACGGGCCGTCAAATTTTGGAAACATATAAAAATGAGTGACCCCAACTCTTATCATTTTAAAGCCCTCAAAAACCAAGAAATGGACACTGAAAAAAGCCCCCTGATTCAGATGGTCCTGAAATTGCAAACACAAACCAACATAGCAAATATGACTAACAGCAGGCAGCATCAGGACACAGACATGCTCATCCACAGAACTAAAGCCAATCAAATGATAAATGCACGAAAAGAAGAGTATCTGATTTACTGGAATGAAGCAGCAGGGAAACAAAGTAAACTTCAATGTTATTTAGACTTTATAGAGAATTATATTAATTAATATAATAGAGATTATACGACAGCAACATATCTGAGTGCAGTAAAGGACAGTAAATTAAGAGCAACACTGACCAAATACAGGCTGAGTGCTCACAGTCTGACTGTAGAGACGGGCCGATACAGACAGAACTGGCAACCCAGAGAGAGCCGCATCTGCCCACACTGTGCCCAGGCAGAGGTAGAGATGGAGGAACACTTCCTCACCCGCTGCACAAACTATCAGCACATCAGAGAAACATTCTACCCCAAACTCCAGAGCATTTACCCTCAATTCACTGAGTCAGACAATACAACACAACTGCAATATTTACTAGGGGAAAAAACTGACTGTATCCTTTTAGCGGCACAATACATTAATGCCTGTCACAAAAAGAGAGAGGAGACCAATAAAAACATCAGTGATGCGCTTGCAAACACACGCACACGCACACACACACGCACACACACACACATCTAGATCATTATAAATGAGTCATTGTAAATATACTGATTGTTTTTATTACTGTTTTATTCTAAAATGTTGATCGTTAAATGTACAGTGTATTCTGATCTATTTTTATATATATATATATATATATATATATATAATATGATATAAATGAATATGATATATTGAATAATATGATATATTGAATAATAATATGATATATTGAATAATAATATGATATATTGAATAATAATAATAATATGATATATTATTTATTTAATTATTATATGTGTATATATATATATATATGTATATGTATGTATGTATGTATGTATGTATGTATGTATGTATATATGTATATATGTATGTGTGTATATATATATATATATATATATATATATATATATATAATTTTTTTTTTACTGCTACTATTACTGTATTTACTTTTTTTTGTAAATATATATATGTTCTTTTATTTTATTTTTTTTATGTAAACTTTATAAATGCTTTGGCAATACATTTGTAACATTTGTCATGCCAATAAAGCAATTATTGAATTGAATTGAGAGAGAGAGAGAGAGAGAGAGAGTTCTCCCCACTCTCTGCCTCTCTCTCTCTGTGCGTGTGCACGTGCGCATGCATGTTGTAAATTTAGTCCTGGTGTTTGAGTCGAGTTTTAACAGATGAAACACATTCCATAAATAGAGAAGAGCTGGAATCAGAGGTACATTCCTGAATCAGCCTCCCAAATCTGTGCTCAGCTCATAAAGAGACACCAACTACTTAGCAGCAAATAAATAGGTATAAGATCACTTGGAGAAAAGTTTTTTTATTGTTTAGTATTTTACATTTGTATGGTGTTTTGCTCCAAGCTTTTAGCTATTACAAATCATTACCATTCATGAATGCACTGAATTCAATTCAGTGTCTTCCTGTAAATGTCCTTCAGATGTCAAAACTGTACACAACTGTGTAATATCTTGTGATTATACAAATGAATCAACCTAATTACTACTTCATATATGTCAAATGCAAAATCAGGACTGGTTTTGTTATATAAACTACTGTTAATTTCAAGTCTGTAAGATTTAATAGTATGTATTAATACATTTATGCAATGTGTTAAATTGATCAAAAGCGATAGACAATTAATTTGCAATGGTACAATGTATGTATGTATCTACAGTCGTGGCCAAAAGTTTTGAGAATGACACAAATATTAGTTTTCACAAAGTTTGCTGCTAAACTGCTTTTAGATCTTTGTTTCAGTTGTTCCTGTGATGCACTGAAATATAATTACAAGCACTTCATACGTTTCAAAGGCTTTTATCGACAATTACATGACATTTATGCAAAGAGTCAGTATTTGCAGTGTTGGCCCTTCTTTTTCAGGGCCTCTGCAATTCGACTGGGCATGCTCTCAATCAACTTCTGGGCCAAATCCTGACTGATAGCAACCCATTCTTTCATAATCACTTCTTGGAGTTTGTCAGAATTAGTGGGTTTTTGTTTGTCCACCTGCCTCTTGAGGATTGACCACAAGTTCTCAATGGGATTAAGATCTGGGGAGTTTCCAGGCCATGGACCCAAAATTTCAACGTTTTGGTCCCCGAGCCACTTAGACATCACTTTTGTCTTATGGCACGGTGCTCCATCGTGCTGGAAAATGCATTGTTCTTCACCAAACTGTTGTTGGATTGTTGAAAGAAGTTGCTGTTGGAGGGTGTTTTGGTGCCATTCTTTATTCATGGCTGTGTTTTTGGGCAAAATTGTGAGTGAGCCCACTCCCTTGGATGAGAAGCAACCCCACACATGAATGGTCTCAGGATGCTTTACTGTTGGCATGACACAGGACTAATGGTAGCGCTCACCTTTTCTTCTCTGGACAAGCCTTTTTTCAGAAGCCCCAAACAATCGGAAAGGGGCTTCATCTGAGAATATGACTTTGCCCCAGTCCTCAGCAGTCCATTCGTCATACTTTTTGCAGAAGATCAATCTGTCCCTGATGGTTTTTTTTTGGAGAGAAGTGGCTTCTTTGCTGCGCTTCTTGACACCAGGCCATCTACCAAAACTCTTCGCCTCACTGTGCATGCAGATGCGCTTACACCTTCCTGCTGCCATTGCTGAGAAAGCTCTGCACTGGTGGCACTCCGATCCCGCAGCTGAATCCTCTTTAGGAGACGATCCTGGTGCTTGCTGGACTTTCTTGGATGCCTTGAAGCCTTCTTAACAAGAATTGAACCTCTTTCCTTGAAGTTCTTTATGATCCTATAAATTGTTGATTTAGGTGCAATCTTAGCAGCCACAAAATCCTTGCCTGTGAAGCCATTTTTATGCAATGCAATGATGGCTGCACGCGTTTCTTTGCAGGTCACCATGATTAACAATGGAAGAACAATGATTTCAAGCATCACCCTCCTTTTAACATGTCAAGTCTGCCATTCTAACCCAATCAGCCTGACATAATGATCTCCAGCCTTGTGCTCGTCAACATTCTCACCTGAGTTAACAAGACGATTACTGAAATGATCTCAGCAGGTCCTTTTAATGACAGCACTGAAATGCAGTGGAAAGTTTTAGGACTATGCAATTTATCTAATCACTCTAAATAACATTCTGGAGTATATGTAAATTACTATTATAAAAAGTTAAGCAGTAACTTTTCCAATTTCCAATATTTATGTAATTCTTAAAACTTTTGGCCATGACTGTATATGTATGATCATACATCTTATAATTAAAAAAATAAAAAGCATGATATCAACACAAGTTTTAAACTCTGATGAGAAGTAATAATAATAAGATTTTATTATTATTATTATTTTTTTTAATAGAATTATTGCATTTTTAGGACCAAATCAACAAATTAGAATGATTTCTGAGGGATAATGTGTTCTATAGAGAATTCTAATGCCAATTGTAAATTACAAATAGATTATACTTAGACTTAAATTAGAAGTATATAAAAATATAAAGTACATTTTTAAATCATAATATTTCACAGTATTATACAGATTCAACTTTAATTTTGATTAAATAAGTGCAGCTTTGGTAACCATTAAAATGCTGAGTTTTAAGCCAAACCGCACCAAACCGAAGTCTGAAGACCGAAGAATGACTGGTAACGAAAACCGCTTGTGTTTTCTCCTTGTGTCAGTTGCATCTGGACCAAAAAGCTGTCCGTGAACACCAAATGGACAACTGAATCGAGAACGTATATTCAGTATCTGCTTGAAAGGATGTATATTTCCATACCTGCAGGTGACAGTATTTATATTGTCATTGCACAAAGAGAAACCAAAACTAGTGCTGCACAAATACAAACCGTAAACACAGCAGCATTTACATACCATTTTCACTGTACCTCGCTTGGAAAAATATCTGATAATCTGACAAACCATGTTGTTTACAAATATTTAAGAAATGCAATTAAAGGACTTGTGTTGTTTGCTTCGGTCTTTGAAGTCAAACAGCCAATCAGAATTCTCTCTTTCACCAATGGCCAACATCGACTTATTTCATTGCATTTCTTAAATATTTGTAAACAATATTGATTGTCAGACAAGCTGAATTGGGACAACTCCCTCTGACATTAACCCGACGAGAGGTGTTAGCGTTAACTGTCAGTGCTTTAGTGTTTATAAAACTAAATAATCTTACCAACCCTAAACTTTGATTCAGTGGTTTATCTATAATCTTTCATTATTCAGGCTTTCCACAACAATCTATTATCTCTGTCAGCATGACATATAAAGGTCAAGAGTCTCTTTAACCTTTTTTCAATACTAAATGCGCTGGTTTGTAAATATTTTTTTTGTTTGCAGGCTAATTCTGATTAATTTATTCCAGATAGTGTCCATTTCCTACTGTTTGTTGTCTTTTTTTTGAGTCATAAAGTGGTTTAGTAATTCCAGAACTATCAAGATGTTGTTTGTGCCATATGGATATATTTATATTTCTGGAAGTATACAAACAGGAAGAGGCTTTTAGTGTTGTCTATATTACTGATAAGCAAACACTTAGCCTTCAGTACGAGTGAATCTACAGCTATATCACAGAACACCGTTTAAGGCCAGGAGACCAGACAAGATGATGATAATGGTAAAAATAGGGCCCATGCAAATGGGTCGCTGGTTAAGATTAAGTCACTTTCTCTTCAGGGTTTAAATGAGTCTTTATATTTAGCTGACCTAGATCAGGTTTAGGAGCATTCGTTTGCATCTTCAGTTTAGACCTGCCATCTAATGCATCACACGCGGTTGCAGGAGTTTCAACTCACAGTTTGAGCTTTGACTTTGACTTTTTCAGCAAGTGGATGTCGAATTCTTGGAATATCCAGGAGACTTTTGATTCGGATGATCCGGGTAAAGATAACACTTGATTTATTGTCTTTTTTATTATTATTTAATCTGGTCAATCCCACCTGGTCACAATTTACTTATTTCTGGAAGCTCTAAAAATGGCTTTGGCAAAATTAATAAAATAAATCTTCAAAATGGATAAAAATAGATCGTTTTGATTAAAATGTATCAATGTCACGTTTCTCACTGTAAAAAGCGATTAGTTGCTATACTTAAAGTAAGTGAGTAAACCAGTTGCCCTAAAAGCGACAAGTTGACTTTTTCTTAAAAAAAGTGAGTAAACCTGTTGTAACTTGGAAATGTTAAGTTGACTTAACTTCATTTTTATACTTCTGCAAATAGTTCATTTAAGTAATTTGAAAGCAAGCGGTTCATTCTTTTTTTTTTCCTCTTTTTTTTTTTTCAAGTCAACTAATCACTTTATACAGTGCTCTACTGTGACCAAGTATAAAATCAAATTTAACATTATTAAAGGAGGCATGACATTTGTGTATTAGGAAGATCTAAGGAGGCAAATGCATGTACTTAATTCAAAGAAAAAATGGATTTAACAGGTTAATAAACCAAAGCAGTCTTCTTAATATGCTGCAGTACATTTCAATGTTTATCCAACCAGCATGTAAAGATGGTTTCTTCGGGTTTCACATTGCTTGGGCTGAAAACCCAAAGAGAATAAAAGTGGTCTGCAGTTTCAGAGCCCCCCTGTGCCTGTCGGGATAATTATAAGCTTTGAAGCATGGGTTTAGAAAAAGGGGGATTGGCATGGTTGTCTTAAGTAATGGTTGGGGGTATTTGAGCCCGGGTCAGACCTTTGGCCCCCCTGCCAGAAACTAACACGATAGCACAGGTGTGTTCGGCTCCTCTCTTTTCTGCATGCCTTTAGTTCTGGCTTATTCAGAGCTCAACGCTATAATGAAATTCAGCTGCCTGCTTTCATGGTCAAGTTGCTGCTGGCAAATCTCTCGTTCCCCTTCCCATCAGCCACAGTCATTATGAAGACAAGAGTGAAGGGGAAAATGGTGTTTATGAGTTTACGTTTTTTTTCTTCACTCTCTTAAACATTGGTTTGGAGGATCAAAAGGGAGTTTTGTGAATTGAAGACTCTTATCACCTCAGAATGAAAACTCTGTCATCATTTATTAGCCACAGGAATAAATATATTTTTAATGAATTTTGAGAGATTTTTTTATTTTTCGTCTTTCCGTTTAAAGTTTCTCTGTACACAAATCTGATGGTTCAAAACATTCATAAAAGGCCAATGTAAAAAATCTATATGGAAGAAACTGTTTAATCGAAATCTTTTAAAGACACATGGTCACTTGATAAAAATTAACAGAATTGATTTAGTCTTTTTCTTTGGGGGGGGGATACTTTTTTATTGAATTTACATGAGAGGCCATACAAAATCTTCGAAATGTCATTTACAATAAACAAAAAATTAATTGTACTTTCTGACAAATAAAAATTTCTTACAAATAAATATTGCTTCTTGCAATCAAGGCCGAAAAATGTACAGATATTATATAGAATTAAAGGACGAAACACAATGAATACAAGGTGGAAGTACAGTCTGCAGTACAGATCACCAGAGATTAGGGTTCATGTTGTAGCACATTAATTTTGGCCTAAGCCTTTCTGTCAGTTTGTCTGAAAATTTATGTAGTCTTTAATTAATAGCGATCATCTCTCTCCAGAAGATTTCAATTAAATAGCTTGATTCTTATAGTCTAAATTTTTGTTCTCCATATCAATGTTTTGATGCATAAGAGTTTGTGGTCAAGGAGCTTCCAATGGAGGGACAGAAATCTTTTAAAAACATCTTCATTTGTGTTATAAAGATTACCTTATTAGGTTTGATTTGATGTGGGTGATTTTTATTTATTTTTTATTTTTATGGAATTTGAGATATGCTGTATATTTAATCTGAGAGCATAATAAGCTTTCCGTTGATGTATGGTTTGTTGGGATAGGACAGCATTTGGCAGAAATACAGCTATTTGAAAATCTAAATCTAAATATTGAGAAAATAAGTCCAATGCGTAATACTATTTCAAAAATTAAGTTTTGATATAAAATGTCTTCATGGAACATGATCTTTACTTATTATTCAAATGATTTTTGGCAAAGAAAAATCAATAATTTTGACTCATACGATGTATTGTTGAGTATTCCCACATAAATACCCATACCGCTTGGTCTTGAATTGTCATTTTTGGTGAACTACCCTTTCAAGTATGTTTCTGGCCTGTAGTTTGTGAGTTTAGCAAGCAAGGAAGTAGGATTGTGTCCTGTAAATAGGTTCACTTGAGCATGTCCTCCCGTCATCTCGATTTTCTAGCTTCAGGTTGTGTCATTTTATGAATACCAGAAGACCCTCAATGAAATTTGTCAATGGACACACCTGCAGCTCCACCTCAAACGACAACAGCAATATCCGAAACAGCCGTGTGACCTCTCGGATGCTCCTTTTCCCCTGAGGACAGACAGATCATGTTTCTTTGACCTATTATCTGAAATTTTGCACGAACCACATGAGGCTCTATAGGTGGTCTCGGGTTTAGAGTGGTTAGTTTGAAAAGCTTCTTATATATTATAAAGTGACCACAGACTTTCATGCTCCAAAATGGATAAAAAAAAATCAATCAAGTAGCCTACTATACATTTCTGTTTTGTATTTTAAGATATCTTAAGCCATGTGAGAGCTTAATATAAGAAAATAATCTTCACATCTGTCACTACAGTAAGGTTGGGGTTACATTATTTAATGTTTTTAAAAAGTGCTGTTTGCTCACCAAGAAAGCAGTTGTGGTGTAAAAATAAATTAGCATTGTGAAATATTATTGCAAGTTTATTTAAAATCACATTCAGTAGCCATTACTCATGTCTTAATGCCATGTGATCCCTTGGAAGTTCTGTATTAATGTTAAAAACAGTTGCTCACTTTTGTGGAAACCACAATACTTTTTTTAGAGGATTTTTGTTTTTGAAAATGAGAAAGTTAAAAATAACTTGAAATTTTTGTAAAATAATAAATGCCTTTTGATCTTTTATATATATGTTTTTTTTGTTACTGATCCAAATTTTGGAAGTTATGTCAAGCAAATATGAAAGTCAAACATAGTGCACGAAAAGTCATCAAATTATGTATTTTCAATAAATAATTTGACCCTTAATTTATGCTTTCACTACACCTGAAATGAATAGTCTGCATTCCTTCAAATTTCCTTTCTGTTCAACAGAAGTAAACCATTTATTTAGAGAACAACATGCAATTCTTGGGTAAAATAACCCTTTGCGATGGATTGTGTGGTAGAAAAAGCAGTTACGTTAATAACAATTGACAGGAAAAGTAGGTGTGTTTGTTCATTTTTACAAAGCAATACACCTTTCCACTCCCACTGTAGATCTGTTTTCTGTAGTGGAGTGTGTGTGTGTGTGTGTGTGTGTGTGTGTGTGTGTGTGTGTGTGTGTG
>CAIGQV010019084.1:1220356-1243573 GCA_903798115.1 Danio jaintianensis
GTGTGTGTGTGTGTGTGTGTGTGTGTGTGTGTGTGTGTGTGTGTGTGCGCGCGCGTGTGTGCGTGTGTGGTTGCATGTGTGTGTGTGTGTTTGAATGCAGAGCTTTGTATGGACCTGCACTCTGCCTCTGGCTCTAGTGTTTGTGTCAGATGACTGCCTCGTCATGCTACCCTGCCCTCACTTCTGCAGATGTGCAGTACCTCCCACTAATGTACCAAGTTTTCTGGTGTATGAGAGATTCCTAATGTCATTCCCCTGCTTATATCAGTTTATGAAATGTTCTTTATAGTCTGAAATTTGGCTTTGTAGCCTTTTTCCTGGGTGCTGTTTGGTGCATTAGGTGGTTATAACCCATTGTTGGGTCAAATATGGACAAACCCAATGATTAGTTAATGTTTTAAATTAAATTTAAATTAAACTTTAACCCAACAGTTGGGTAGTCCATATTTGACACAATGTTGGGTTACAACCAGAGTTGGGCAAGTTACTTTCAAAACGTAAAACATAATATATTACTAGTTACTGTCATTTGAATGTAATTAGTAACATACAATATTAATGTCTATATAAATGTAATGCATTTCAATATTTTTATACTGCTTTTAAGTTACTTTTTCACCAAAATGACCACAGAAGTAGGACTACATTTTTATTCATTTATTTAGCCATTAATTGTAATTATTCAGAGATCTGATCATATGACAGCTTTGGTTTTAAATATCAAAATTATATAAAAACCATAAATAATTTCAAATGTTTTTTTAAATTATTGTTATTAGCTAAACCTTTTTCAACAATAAATACAATTCACTTTTATGACACCAAAAAGAAGATGATGTGTCTAGTTGTCATGGCATTCATATACAATGCACATTAAGGGATATGCATTACTAAAAGGGTAGGAAATGTGTAAGTATAAGATAATTTGTATGGATCATTCAGACTTTAGCGTTAGTTCTCAATAATTTGTGCATTTTACTATCATTGCGAATCCAGTCCTGAAAGAAAATTGGAGACTACGGTCACGATGTGTGTGATAGGTTTATGTCTAAAAAGCGCAAACATATTTTGTTACATGAATTAAATTATGATAAACAACGGATTGGAGATGCTTTTATGCTAAGCATTCTGAATTTTCCACACTCTGATTGATTTTTCAATGTTTTCAGTGGCAAATTATGCCTAAAAGAGCACAGGCGTGGCTTAATCTATAATACTGTGAATAAACCGATCTTACCTTGCCATTGCTAGTTTTGACAGGGATTTTGCTAACAAGCTTTCTAAAATCAGGCGATACATCAAACTCCAGCAACAGTAAACAGACATACTATTTGTACAGATCTTTTACTCTGGTGCGCGCAGCGTGAATATATCGTGGTGTTGGTACATTCTTAAAAATAACATTCTTTAGTACTATTTTTTTAAATGTGTGATTATAACTTGTGTTACTGAGATTGTAATGAGCAATAATATTACAAAACCTTATTAGTAATGTGTTATATTACTGCATTACAGTATATACTAATGCTGTATTTTGTAATGTGTTACTCCAAACAATGGTTACAAAAATCCAGCATTTTTAGACTGTAGCTTCCCAGTCTGTGTAGTTAATGCTGCTTCATCTGAAAGCACATGAAAATACCACATCAACATGTTGTTGTTGTTTTTTTTCACTGTCAGCCTGTTTTAGGGTTGGTGTAGGTGTAGACGTTAAGGAGTGACATTGCATTAAACAACCAAATTCACTAGTAGTAAAAACTGGTTTTGTCTGGTTTTGGAGTTGTCTCTCTCTCTTCTGCATGCACAGTACAGGAAACCACAAGGAATGAGGTATATCTTGACTGTTTTGTGTTGCCAGATATTGCTATAAAAATAACCAGCATTAAAAAAAGAGTCTATAATAAACCTTAAAAACTATCCTGAAAATAAACCACATTCCGAAATATTTCAAGTTGTATTCACCCACTTTATTAACTCCATCAGTTATGAGGCCAAACAACAAGCCAGAATACCTTTAATAAGCATTGCTTGTAAAACGTAGACATGGCAACACTTCAAGAGCCATGTTCTGTACTAGTTCTGTTACATACACTCAAGAAACAAAACGGATTCACTCCTGTATTCAAATGTGGTTTCTACTTCTGAAACCTGACAATGTGTGTATATGAACAATACGTATGTCTGAAAGGCATTGCATTTGATTTTTAATCATTATATTACTGATGTGATAGCTTTCATTGAGAAGATTTTCTTCTCTATTTTCTTCTTTCATCTTGTTAATGTCTAGATATCACTGTCATGATCCTACCTAGAACATGTGTTTGTAGAACACAAGTCTGTCCTTGTCTAAAGCATTATTATAATATAAATTCACTGACATTTGGGCTGTATGTAGCATGAAGTGTTATTTGAAAACCTCTTCTATGATATTTTCAAGAGAGTCATTGTAATATTTAAGTAAAGTCTTTGCCAACAGGGTGTTGAGAACAGGGAGTGACATTGAATGAGTAAAAATGATAAAACACACCCTTGCATTTCTTTTGCGCTGTTAATAAGAATGATCTACCTGCAGTTACACGTCAGTCTGTACTGGGCAATCCCAGTTTGCTATTAACAAGCAACCTTGCTGATGCCATTGTGCCAGTGGAGGACTTAACAATGTTTGATTAGATATCGTCTCCTTCACACGAGGGTCTCTTGTTTATGGTCTGGTCTCTGATCTTTTCAACATGGACGGATGCATCTTTTCCTCTTATAGGACCTCTGACATCTGAGAAACCTGGCTAAACTTAGCTGTAATATATACACTCCACAGTGCGTAGATGCTTGGGCTTATACAGTAGGTGACTGCAAGGCCGTAGTAACACCATTCACTTTGACTACATGTTTAAGAATGACGGAGCAAGGTGGGTAACTTTTTAGATTAAAGAAAATATGCATGCATGCATCCAGCTTTTTCAGTATAATCAAGAATATGTATAATGTGAATATGTATATATGCTTTTTTATTATTTGTTTATTAGTTTATTTATGTATTTATTTAGGAGTCTGAACTGATACAAGTAGGTTTTTTTGTCAATAGAGTTTGTGATGCAAATAAATCTCTATTATCATTTTAGAGAGCCTATAGCATTCTGTTTTAAAAATAAGTTTTTATGTAAGCCATGCACTTTTTTTTTTTTTTTTGGCAGCATTTTAGCATGTTTTGACAAGCTCAGAGTTGACTTTCACCCTCATGTGCATATTTTGTCCCAATTATTGTCTTCAAAATAAACAGTTTGTGCAATGTTGAGTATGTCTTATTGCTAAGTGATTTATTGACAAACTCTCTTCTGTGAAAAAGAAAAGTTTTTTTTTCCCCCTATTCAAACAACAACAACAACAACAAAAGAATTGACAAAACCTCAGTGACTTTTTGCCTTGGAGTCTGTTGAAAAAGACATTGCACAACATTTCTAAGTGAAAACCTCACTTTGGCTGTGAACTTTAATTATGCTGTAGCTGTCTTCAAAAACTGAGGCACGTTATTGTTGTAATGTGTGCGTTTGTGTTTTTAATGTGAGTCGGAGGAAATTCCACAACACGTCCTGTGTTTCGTAATACTCAAGACTGGTCCAATCATTGTTTTTACTAGTTTCCCAAGTCTGTGTTCTTCAGAGAACATGGCAGACCTCCCACTGGTGGTTCTTCCTGTCGTTCTTCTTCCACCAGGGCTTTATGAGACCCACCACCGTATCTGCTGCACACATGCATGTCTGCTGCTCCATCGCTGCTCTGCTTCATCTGCTTCATACAGTATCTAAATAATGAATCCAGCAATATTGCAAGTAGTTTTGGATTTGATCTAGGCTCAAACATGCGGATAGTTTTTCCCCACAAAAACAAGCTTTTGTTTTGGCATCAGAATCAAAGTGTACTTTGACATGTTTAGAGAGGGTGAGCTGGTTGCTTCACATTACTGATCTTTTTTTGGTCTTATTGCTTTTAAAGTTGGTCCCTCTTTAGTTCCAGTCCCAGCACTATTTTAGAATGGAGTGTAGTTTCACTTCAGAGCTCTTATAAGGTGAAGGACTGTGCTCACCAATAAGGCTAGCTCTCTCCAGGTTTCCGTACATGTAATAATAAAGTTATTAAACATTAAAATATCTCACTCTGAAATGATAGAATTTTCAAAATAATGAACGTGGATGATGTATAACAACCCGAAGCATTATAAAACAAGTCAGTAACACTTGCTCACTTACTCTATGATTTGAAGCTATACAGTATCTTAGTGTGAGAAACGGTCTGCATTTTAAGTCCTATAGAATGTGAAAAGGCAGGGTGTCCATGGGGTCTTAGAATGTATTAAAAGTTGATGAATCAATTTAAAGAAATTTAAGGCCCTTAAAAAATATCAAAAAGTCTTAAATGCTATTTTACAGGGTATTACTTTTTGTATCAGTATGCTAAAATCTGCATGAATTTAATCTTTGAATATAGGGATGATGAGTAGTTTATGAAATTTATAAAATCCTGCTAGATTTGACATCACGCTGCTTTGTTTACTGCAGTAACCAGGGTAACACTGTTATTCCTGCTGTTGTAGGCACAACCTGGATGATTAACATTTTTATTCAGTTTATGAATAATGTCTTATTTGCAATTTGTAGCTATTAGTTTCATGCAATCAGTATTAAGTAAATATACGCATGTATGTATACGCATGTATGCGCAAATATACGCATGTATATATACGCATGTATGCGCAAGTAAATATGCGCATTCGCTATTACTTTTATTTTAAAAATATATTTATTATCTGTTTTTATTCCTGTCTCTGTAATTCTGTTGCACTGTAGAAGCTCTGTCACGAAAACAAATTCCTCGTATGTGTGAACATACCTGGCAATAAAGCTCTTTCTGATTCTGATACTGCAAGTTAAAATGTCGGCAATGTTACCTGTTAAAAAGTGGCAATGAGGTCTTAAAATGTATGCTAAGGGTCTTAAAAAAGGTCTAAAAAGATATTAAATTTCATTCTCTGATTCCTGTATATACCCTGGAATGACAAAAAAAGGTGAACTATTACGTTTCCTCTTGAATTTGTCAAAAGGTTATTTCTGCATGCTGACCATTTGGAGGTTAAGGTTCTATTTGTTGTTAAATATTAAATGACCTGAATGAAAGCTCATGATTTGGCTAAACTATCCACAAGGTCAGGCACACAAGTGCAACATTGCAACACAGAGGTGCGTCAGTAAGCTTAGGCCTCACCTCAGATCAGATAGGAGAGCGTGATTTATTTCACGTACTTCACATTCACTTTGTGTGTGTGTGTGTGTGTGTGTGTGTGTGTGTGTGTGTGTGTGTGTATATATGTGCATTTTTTTTTTTGTGAATCATGCATGTGCTGTTGTATCTGATATTTGTGTTTTGCTTGTTTTGTCCAGTTTGCAGGTTGCATGGCAAGCAGATTTGATGCATGAGATTTGCATGAGCACATTCAGGCTCTCTGTGGAATTTGGAGTGAGTGTCTGCAGTCATGGCCCAAACCATGCACATTAACAGCAACGCCTCAGGTAACACCCCTCTCTTTTAATTGGCATGATTGTCTGTTATCTTCATTAATGAATCATCAGTGTGTTTATGCTTTACAGTTCAGGGGAAACTGAAGTGTGTAATTTTTGCACCATTAAAGTCACCAAATGGAATTGCAAAATAATAATTGTCGTAAAACAGGTTTCCTGCCTTTCAAACAGTCCCACCCCAAAAGTCCTAACTACATGCGATGCAGCACTGCAACACACAATAAACAGTGTCTTTTTCATGTTAAAACAAGTCTGCAAAATTTCATTTTTAGATTTTAGAAACATCGTGGCAAAACAGCAGCATATACTACTATGGCAATTATCACAGGAACAGATTATGTGCTTTATTCAGTGTTAAATGCTACCAATGTGAATACCATTATATGTGACATTTATAGAAATACTTAAGCAGCAGAAAGTTCACTTCAGATCTTAAAGATAAAATAACTAGCAAACGGTTTGGAAATATAATAAGAACTGTGAGCAAATCACAACAGTCACTCAGCCTATGTACTTTAAAATTTTAAATATGTATTAATCACATAACTACTTCATTGGGAGTGCAGTGGCTGTTTTTTAAATGAATGGCTAGTAGCGTTTGGTGCGGACAGTCAAATTGCTTGTCGCTTAAATCTTATTGCGTCGCATGTAGTTAGGACATGGTGTTAGTTGAGCAAGTGTTTATTTGTGAGGCTGACTGCAGTTCCCAGAAAACTAAAGCTTACAGTATGAAATGCATATTTCCACTGTCAAATGTACCAAAATACTAAACCATATCGTACCGTACCATACTGACTATACCACTTTTTTTGGCAACCTTTCCTAATATCTCATTTTCACTGAGAAGTATGGTTGCGTACAATACCTGTCTCCCTGAGACTTTACTTGGTAGGCATGGTGTATGACAGAAAGTTGCGATTGAAGTCATTCTTGCTCAAAGAATAAAGCCATACAGGCAGTTACCATTTTGCATCTTTTGCGCATGTAAATTAATAATTTCAAATGTAGATGTGCAGCAAGCATACACAAACAGGGAGGAAGCAGTGCCTTTTTTGTTTTTTTATACAATGCTAAATGTGTGGAACACCTCTGAAACCCATGTGAAACATATGACTTTGAAACATTTTCTCATGTTAACATTTGAACAAGTGATCTTATGGTTTTCACATATTCTACCACACGTCACGTTTTGCACATGTGATTTTAACATGTGATGGGGAAGAAAGGAAGATATATGTGTAAACTAGGGCTGTCAATTAATTAATCAAAGATCAGTATTGCGATTAACGCAATATATTTTTTAATGTAGATTAAGTACAAATGTAGGCTAAAGTGTTTAACTGTTGATATGCAGTTTTCAAATAAAGAATTGCTTGACAACCTAGTTTAAGGAAACATATTCTCTAGTTTTAGAGAATGCAGATGTCAGTTGTCATGGATTAGCTGCGCTGTTACTTCGAGGTAGTTTTGGTTGCTTACTGATGTCCAGTGGTCTTCAGAATGTGCAATGAAAGTGCCTTCTGCCAACTGACTTTTTTTTTTTTTTTTAAAGCTTTTTCAGTGTTATACAGTTCATGTATTTTTGTAACAATAGTTCACCTTCATTGTGAACGCAACGTAGCTTTGAAGTTGTTTATTTGTTGACAGGCTTGCGCTGCTCCACTCATCCAGTGCTTTGACAAGCATGGCTGGCTAATGTTGTCTCGGCACTAGCTTCTGTGCTAACACCTGCAAAAATATGTTTGGCTAGAGGATGGTACTTCAAACTTGTTGTGCTTTGCTGTAAGGACCGTTCACTACTGCAATAAGTGCACACAACGTTGGCTTAATCCAAACCTCTATCTCTATGAGCCATTCAGCACTCATGTGATATTGATCTTTACATATGAGTGGACGCAGCCATTGGAATTTTTGGAAGTCTTTTTTGAATTTTTGAAAGAATTTTTTTCATTTTGAATGAAATTTTTTTTTCATTCACTTCCATTGATTTTTAGATGTTAAAACAACATGTTATCCTGTTTGATGTTCCAAACTGATATATTCTGATATCACTACAACTTTTTATGTGTAGTCATCAACACACTTGTGGATAGACCACTTAGTTTGATTTGTTTTCTTCCGTTTGTTATTTCTAGTCCTTTCTCCCATAGGCAACTGAATTGGAAGTTAACAATCGCGAACAAACTAAAACAAAAATACTAAAATGAGCACACTTCCGCATTGCAGAATAAGGTCAATAATTGCTATGATAGCAATTTGTTGGTGTCAAACTTTATCAAATGAATAATTTGCGTTAAAGAAATATTATGAACATGTTACAATTTTCGGATTAATCACATGCATGAATATTGACTTAATGTAAAAAATACACATCCTTTTGATTATTTGAGGTTATTTGTCAGTTTTCCATGTGAATTTCATATTTAAAATGTTAAAAATATTTAAAGTGATAAAAACTTGAGCCCATGATTCTTCCACAGCTCTGCGGGTCTCAAGAAGGACAGATGCGTGATATTTGCAGTGTGCTGTGAAATATTGCATGTCAACCGTGCCAAGACCTCAACACTCAACCACAACATCAACACATTCCACTGCACATTCCTCCTGGCAATAATGCGAAGGAGCAACAACACAAGTAATAAAAAGAACTATCATATCAGTCACTTTATATCAAGTTACGCAATGGACATGAATGGGGTTTGCTTTGGTCATGCTGGTGTTGGCAAAAGGTCAATTTGATGATACAATAAATGTCTAGATAGCATGTTTTTGTAGTAGATTAGGGAAGTCAGCTTAATGAAACTAACGCCGTCAACAGATAGCTCCTCTATTCATGATATTGTATCTTCTGTGGGTGTTTTGGACGTCTGTGTCACTGAACCCTCACCTTTGATGTTTGCACAATGAAATTCAGGTCAGTAAGGGCCTGAAGGAGATTTTGTGTTGTCTTGGACTCTTTCCATATGGCGGCTCCACAGTGAACTAAGGCCAGAGCACTTGGTGTTGAACAAGGCTGCCAAGCTGTGCCATTATAGAAGTCTAGAGTTTTACCTGATTAGCATGTCAAGATTGAAGGGCTAATGGATGTGTTAAATTGTTGGACGCTAGTATTACGAGTACTTGATTACTGTTGAGTTACAATGGCCGTCTGTATACAAGTAGTCTGGTACCCCATTAACCTTTAAACATCTTTTTAGTTTCTTTGTGTATTGACTGTCTGCTATGGATAGAGACGGTGGTCAAACATTCACAGCAGACTGATGAATTTAAACATTGTCATGACTTTGAAGTCATGTGATACTGTCTGACTTTTTTGTCAAAAATTTAATTATTAACATAATATTATTCTCTGACCATTCATTTATTTATTTTTAACTTTTCTCTGCAAGGTTTGATTTTGTAAGCTAGTCAAACCTTCAAATATAACCAAGTTTAGTGATATCAAGTATGTTTAAACTAATGGCAGTAGCAAATAGAGAATATTATAAAATGAAGAAGGTGAAGGTTTATATATTTTTATGCAGAGCTCATAAGGGTGAGCTCATCTGAGCCCTGGTAAATTCATTCATTCATTCATTCATTTTCTTTTTGGCTTAGTCCCTTTATTAACCTGCAGTCGCCACAGCGGAATGAACCACCAGCCTGGTAAAATAAATAGTTAATGTATTTTATGACATTACAAGAGATACCTTTTTTTTTTTTTTTACAAATAATTAATAATTAAAATAAATGATTAATATTAAAAATAAAGTAAATATGAAATATTTTTCATTGCATTTTCAGTGTTTACTAAACATTGAAAATGTTGCTGAAGGATCATCTGTTTTCTTGCAGTTTATTTAAAGCCTTAAAGTGTCCTAAAGTTCACAGTAATAAGTCTTAAAGTCATTAATTTAATTGATATGAATGTTACCATGTTATTTCAGCTATACTGAGATAGACGTTACAGTATTATAGTAGCTGGTTTCTGTCTGAACCACAGGAAATGTAAATTAATGATTCCTGCAATATTGTGGTTAATTATCCAACATAATCCTACGTAAAATTTATATCTTTACTGTATAAAATATTTAGCACTGCCTTTTATTCTTGACTTCATACTAATAGTTTGGAATAATCAGCATTAAATTGAACACTCATACGTTGATGGAGTACAACACTTCAAATTTTCAAAACATACAAATTAATATTTAAGTATAAATAAACTATTGTCTTGAAAATGATTGCCTCAATGTTTTGCAAGATAGTTCAGCTTCGGGTACACAAGTTTAGTTTGTGTTTGTAAATCAAAACCATGAAATCAAAATGTAAATTTTGTGGCTTCTAGTGCATGTCTGTTTGCTTTGTGGCCATGATTCAATTTGTTTTTTTTGTTCTTTTCAGAATCGCAGCGTGTTTGAAAACCAATGTAGTTTATTATGTAATTATGAATGAAACAAGACTATGATTCAGCCCCACTAATTGTGATAATTTGAAGTTGATTGTTTACAACAACCCAAATATACATCCATTCTTTCCCATATTCTAGTTTCAGTTACTGTTAATGTTGGCTGGAATATCTATACTAACCGCAGGTTTTGTTAATATGAATGCTTAAACGTGGTTCTTTCACAGTTTCTCTGGGTTTTGCTCTGTTCTTTCATGGATATTTTTAGAGAAGCTTCTGTATCTGTTCCAGCATTGTTGTTGTGCTTGTTTAATGGCCATGTGTGTTTGTTAGTGTGGTCTTGAGGATGACGTGGATTTCTGGGATAATTAAACTGGAAGGCTGACGTGGTTTCCATGGGCTGGGTCAGGAAATACCAGGCCAGAGTGAGAAAAAGGGCCTCTGTTTTCTCTTATGTCTGTGTGTGTGTGTGAGCATGTGTGTGTGTTTGAGAGAAGACTATGATATGCTGAGACCAGTAGTGCTAGTCTGCAACAGTACTACTTGTCAAACCCCTTGTCAGTAAGGCATAGAACCATATTACATTAGGGCTCGAGGCATTTAAAGGTAGACTGAATGGCTATTATATTAAACAGATACTAAAATTCTAAGATTTGTGTAAACAATGGGCTGCTTTGATTAAAAGGCAATGTTGAAGCAAGTTAGTTTTTGTAGGTTTTAAGCAACTGTGCTGTACTAAATTTATTGGCTTAATTTTTTTTTAAAGGGCTTCCATTTAAGCTTTTTTCCAGGCTTTTTGTGTATATGTACTGTGTGTGTTTCTGATTTGCAACGATTTGAATTGTACAAATCTGAAGGCCATTGAGGTGTATTTTATGTTTTACAGCTCACATTAAGAGCTGAGTGATATGACATGATGCATAAATATTCAGCAGACATGTGTAGACATACTCAGCCAGTTTCACAATATACGTGTTAAACTAACAAAAGATACAGTTAAACAGACCTTATACCTTTTTTTTGAGGGTGCTGAATAAATGTATAATCTGTCTTTCCTGAATTTTGTGTTCTGATGATGAGCTGTGATGAGATGAGATGCTCCAAGCCAGCTTACATTACCTGAGGGCTCAATAATACTGGTCTCGTTTTAAAAATAAGAGCCCCACATATGTAGTAAGTACAATACAAGATTATATAAACTTTAAAGTAAGGGGAAAATTATCTTTGTTGTAATCTCATTAGGAAATGTTTTGGCCAATCAAATGCCGTGCCTGTGATGTGCATTTTAATGATCCCATATGTATTGTCAGTGTGTTTTAAGATTTTTTTTCTCTGGGATTTTACACTTACAGGATTTACATGAGAATGAGGAAACAATGATGTTTAAGGCTCACGATATGTCATTTCCATGTGCTGTACATTTATTATTCAGCTATGCCTGTATTTGTTTGTATTTTTGTTATATGGGACCTTTTAAGTGCGTGGAATCTTTCCTTACCGATCACTCAATTTTCCCGTATGAAAACCACAAACAACACAAACTAATTTATGAAGATTTTCTTCCCAAATTATGGATTTGAGCATCAAAGGCCAGAAATTCCAATACACATCTATCACCATTGCTAATATTCAGCAGATCCCATTCCCAAGGTGATCATGAACTCTGTGAGAGATCTACTGAGATTTCATTGTGTTACATGAGAACTCAAAACATTGTCCTCAGGGGTTTGTAAATGTAATGAATACTCTCAGAGGTTTTGTATTGGGATAGACCACAAGTGTAATAGGCAGAACCTAGAAGAGGCCAAAAACAAATTGGAACTAGATTGTAGATAAGTCTAGTTAAAATGTTCCTACTTTTACAAAACACTATGTTGTCTGGTAGCAACATACTGCTGATCATTCAAATATTTAGCGGGTACTTGCTGACATGTCTTCAGAGATCTAGTCAGATGGTTTTTGTTAGGAACGGTAGATAAGTCGTGACCTTTTAAACTCAAAGATTGTGAGGCTCATTCACACAAATTCCTCCTTGCCCACCTCTGTAGTATAAGCAAAGCACAGTTGAAGAGCAGCGACGTGTGTCTGGACTTCTATTTTCAGTTGTTTACATGACACCAATGTTACATTTGGACAAACGTGGATGTCGTGTGAGAATTTAGCTGAGAGAACTCACACCCTCTTTTCTGTTGGCTAATCCAAGTAAAAACATACAAAAGTGTCTTTATTTTTAAACTACTTATTCAATCTTTCAGGAAATATTCCTTAGAAATTACCCAAACCATTCCTATCTAGCAAATCAAACAATTTTAGATTTTTTTATTATTATTATTATTATTATTATTTTTTAATGGCTCGTTGAGAGATTAGGTTACATTTAAATGGCTATAATAGACATTCCAAATCACTTGCAGTACTTCACTTCTAATGTGGGCTGAAAGTGTTTTACATTTTTCTTTTGTATTGACAAACAGTGATTTGTCTTTAAACGGAGCTTCCTGTTTCTCACTATCCAACTATTTACAAGAGGCTGTTTCTGCATGTTTTGTCTATGAATAGTTTTATGACAACAGACATGCCAAATGACTCTGTGTGTCATGTTTGTTTGTCCACCTGTCAGAAACACGATTCTTCCTTTTTCTGTCCTCTTAATGTTGCAACCATATCCTCACGTTTAGTTTTAGCTAGTCACATCAAAAAGTGCCATCACTTGCCAATTTGTGTTTATCCTC
This sequence comes from Danio jaintianensis, assembly GCA_903798115.1. Classification (NCBI taxonomy): domain Eukaryota; kingdom Metazoa; phylum Chordata; class Actinopteri; order Cypriniformes; family Danionidae; genus Danio; species Danio jaintianensis. The sequence goes on from CAIGQV010019084.1 coordinate 1,233,046, forward strand.
ATGACAAGAACTATAAGTTGCAGTTTTTTAGATATCGCATAGGTGTGAATATTTGTGTCTTAATATTGGTCAGACGTGATTTTTCCTGTCACTGCAAAAATGCTTTCGTTACTTAGTTTTTGTCTTGTTTCCAAATACTTTATATTAAAAATAATAAATCAGGAAGGGTTTTCTAGACAAGTAAACATTGTTTTGTTTTCAGAAATAACAAGTCTAAATTAAATGAGTTTTAAAATAATCTGCCAATGCGGAGATTATGGGGAGATGCTGGTCTAGAAAATGTTTCCTGATTTAAGGGTTTTTAGATCTTTGGAGTAGAAACGAGACAAAAGTAAGAAAAGCTTTTTTTGCAGTGTACTGTCTCAATTTGATATTTTAAACACTTGATTCCGAAACTTTTCATATTGTTTATAAAGTACTCTTCAACACAGTGCAAGTTTGCTTCAGTACGTTGCCCGTAGCATAAACTATTTTGATCCGAACATCCTCAAGGCTGTTTTTGTGTCTGATGATGGGCAGTGTAATTCTAGACTGCTAAAAGAGAGTGTGGGTGGATTATTCTTGGAGCCGATTCTCACACTGCTTTCATCCGTTTCCCTCGTTTCTCGCTTGCCTCTTTAGTGCTGCAGGTTTACAACCCCCTCCCGGTGAGGTCAGCACTCAGCTGCCCAAGTGTCTGTTCCTCGTACCAGACAAGCCTGTCTCGCTCTCCATGACATTGCTGTTGTGCTCATGCTATAGTCAGCAAAGCTAGCTGCTCTGCGTAACAAGCTAGCGATTGTTGCAGTGCAAATACAGTAAAAGAGATTTTGTCAGTGCTGTTAATTGTTTTTTGTCATGTAACTTTTTTTAAAATTGTGTTCTATTTTTTTGTTATTGAATTTTTTTTATATTCTGGCAGAAAATACCAGTGCATGTGAAAAAAGGAGCCTTGATTAACAAATGGTCTTGATTAACCAATTGTATTTCTTCATTGTTTGACTGTACATTTCAAAATAAAAATATAAATCTGTGTGTTTTGTGTATGCATGTAAGTGTTTGTGTACATAGGAAATATTGCCTGGTACTGTAAATACAGTTAATCACTGTAAATTTCTGCCAGGACATTATCTGTTTATTGACTTTTTTTATTTTATTTTATTTTTTTACAGTGGAGTTCAAATTAAATAGCAAGGCTTAATTTAACCTTGTATTATGTGTCTGGTGAGTTTAGGCTTCTTAATATGACAGACATGCCTGGAAAGAGTGCTTAAATAGGGACCACTGTTTGAAGGGGTTACAAAGTGTTTAAAGAGCACTTTGAGAGAGGCAAGACAGAAGAAACAGTGTAAGTGCTGTATGATTGGTAGAGGCAGTCAGCCTATCACAGGCAGCGCTGAGCTGGGCTAAGTTTACACCAATAGTGGAATTTTTTCCCCTTATGGAGTGAAGGTTGAGAAAGTGCTCAGTGAGTGAGGGGAGGCAGCCTGCAGCTTGTTCTTGTTATAAAACTCTATTACGGCTTGTAAGGGAACAGGCGCCGCTGTATGAGGACTGCTGTTTGTCTTGGGGTAAGTGACGCTTGAACAATGAGAGATTAGGTTACATTAACTTTCTCAAAACATCTTTCAGTTAAATCTATATAAGGGGCACGAGGGGCATTGTCTGACTGTTACGTGCTTAAGTAAACTGTCATGTGTTTTTATGTTTCCTTAAAACACACCAGGAAAATGTGTTTAATGGTTTGTTGTTTGTTCTTAATGCACTGTCTGCTCTCTAAATCATCTGGAAGTGTCTTGGCTTCCAGAGAGTTAATCTGTCTAACTGACGGCAGGAATTCTCTGTCCAGTGTGGAATTTGGACTGTGATATAAGCTCTGTTGATGGATATTCCTTGGCTTCTTGCTGAAAAGAACCCGTTAATGTTTCAGTCTCTCTGTCAAGGCGTTTCTTGTTAAATAGGTAGGGAGTGAGTGAGTGAGTGAAATGTTTAAATATTGCCAGTTGCATTGGACCAAATAGATCTTTGGGTAGGAAGAAATATTTGCTCTCCTTGTTTTCTCTTAACCCCAGCCCTACTTACCCTCCCCTTACAAATGCTCATCAAACACATGGAGTTTGTTTTGCCATGATATTGTGTAGAGCACATATTTATATCTGGTGCTAGAAATCGATAGATAGAAAGTTTGACTTAGATAGAAAGTCAGTTTATGATTTCACCGAACAATCTGTGTATTGTAGTATAAAGTGGTGTTGGAATGACTGGTTCAAATTGTTAAGATTAATGGTATGACAGTAGCGATCGCACGGTAATACACATTGTGCTAGCAACCGTGAAAATGACATCTTTGATTTCATATATAAAAGTCTTAATATTCAAAGGACTAAATAACTGTCAAAATAAAGATTGATTTCAGTTTTTAGACTAGTTGGCTCTAATATTTATGGGATATAAGGTTGTTGTGGTAGTAAAACTTTTTTCTAAAAAGTTACTAAAAGATTGATCATTCTGAGATATTTTTTATAAGTTAATAACTAGCTAAGCTAAATGACTAAACAATGTTTTCTATTTGTTGCAGAAAAAGATGATGATGAGAAGGACCCCTACTGCTTGGAAACCCCATATGGTTATCAGCTAGACCTGGACTTCCTTAAATATGTAGATGACATTGAGAGGGGCAACACCATCAAGAAGCTGAACATCCAGAGGAAGCCAAAAGTGGTCAGGACTGTACCTCTGCCTCAGAGCAGTTGCAGTGGCCAGAATCAGTGGACATCAACAGACTCCTTGTCCTCTTCCAATAGTGATGAATGCAAACAGTCACCAGTCTACTTCACGTCTCAGAACCAGGCAGCCCCCCCTGGTCATACTACCAAAGTCCATGAAGTTCCCCAAGCCTTTGTAAACGTCCCTGACACCAAGCAGCTGCTGCCTCCACCTTCTCCTCGTCTTCTTCGCCATAACCCCCAGGTGGAGAAAACACTGATGGAAACTCGAAGGAGACTGGAGCAAGAGCGGCTCCTGATGCAGCCACCAGTCAATGAGCCACCTCGTAGGCGACTAGCCAGTTTTGGAGGAATGGGGTCTTCCAGTTCCCTGTCCTCTTACAGTGGGTCCTATGGACCAAGCCAGATTTCTCCCAGCTCCCATTCTTTCCAACATAATGGTCATCTAGGCAATGGGGAGTACAACCCCTACTTCACATCCTCTATGGGCAGTTCAATGCGCCACAGTCCCCTGAGCTCAGGCATGACCACACCAGTGACCAACGTTAGCCCCTTGCACCTCCAGCACATTCGAGAACAGATGGTAGTGGCGCTAAAAAGACTAAAAGAGTTGGAGGAGCAGGTAAAGACAATCCCAATCCTTCAAGTCAAGATCTCAGTCTTGCAAGAAGAGAAAAGACAACTAGTATCCCAGATGAAGAACTCCAAGGTAGTGGGGCAAGGTTCAGGTGGATGTTTCAGGAAGCGTTCCTTTAGTGTTGGCAGTGCCGATCAATATGAGCCCCTGTCCCAGCTTAGGGCAGGTTCTGAGCTCCACATTGAGGAGATTGATAACACTGAGCAAAGCACTCAAAGGCTACAGGAGTTCAGGCAATTAACGGCTGAAGTGGAAGCACTAGAGCGGAACATACAGGATAATAGTGAGGGAATTAAGCACAGCTTACACCAAACGGAGCAAAGATCAAACCAAAATGTCCAGCTGTGGAGCCGTGAAAGCAAGTCTATTGGTGTTGGAGCTGATGAGAACATGAACGATGTGGTGGTTTACAGGAGGTCACCTGGCAAAAGCAAAGATGTGGCTGTTGGAACTGAACAGGAGGTGAGGAGTGCTGGAGTTGGTGTGACTGAAGCCATGCTAGGCCTGAGCAGTGAGGCAGAAACTGAAATTGAGATGCAGCACCAGACCATAGAAGCCCTCAAAGAGAAGATCTACAGATTGGAGGTTCAACTTAAGGAGACGACCCACCAAATGGAAATGGGAAAGCTAAAGCTTCAACTTCAAGTGGCTGGATCTAGAAAAAAGGCAGACAAGGGCTTGATGGCAAGGCCAGATATGTACAGCACGTCAGTGGAGGCCAGAGTGTCCACACATAGCCAAGGTGTGGGCAACCATGTTGAGTTTAGTGATGCAAGCACAAACCATGTCCAGCAAAAGAATACAGTGGGCATTACTTGCAGTCCAGATGCAAAGCATGTTTTGGTGGGTCCAGAGTTGCCAATGGAACGATGGATTGTACAAGAACGTACTGAGGTTCAAGATCAGTGTGTCGGCAGGCATGTTGTGACGTGCAGCCAGAGTGTGGGAGTGGAATTAAGTGTATGTGAAATGGGAATCAACACTGAGTTAACAGCTGAAGGTTTAGGACTTTGTAAAAGAGAGGCTGAACAAGCCAAGGAGTTCAGGTCTATAGGATGTGGAGATTGTTCAGTGGATGTAATGGTTCGACCCATCAAGGAGTTGGCAACTCGGAGTACAGGAACAGATGAAGTTCACAGAACTGACTTTGGAGTCATGGTCTTACCTATATGCGCTTCACAGTACACAAACACAGAAATTGAGACAATAGACAAGTTAACCAATACAGACAAGGTAGTTCTTACTGATACCTGCATCAATACACACCCATGCTCAAAAGACAAACAAGTCAACACCGAACCGGTGGAGACACGTACAATTGCTGTTGGTGATGGTCTTATAAAAGATGCGCCAGCCACGTTAAAAACCCGTTCAGTTTCAGTAGGTACTACTTCATCAGACGATACTTTTCTTGACAAGTTGCCATCTAGCAAAACCAAAGAGACTGGAATTGGCCACACAAGCATATATGAAAACTTCTTAGTCGGTCAGAAGACAAGGAACATTGCCTGTGGCCCCTCTCAGTCTCCTACTCCCACCCAAGTTAAGAGTGATTTTGAGGAATCTGTACCCAACCAGTCACAGGGTGGCGCAGGTGTTGGACTTGACCACTACATAGAGAGAGTGCAAAAACTCTTGCAGGAACAGCAGATGTTGCTGGCTCAGAACTACAGTGAGCTGGCAGATGCGTTCGGCCCACCTCAAAAATCCCAGTTTAGTTCTATCAACAGTGAACTAGTTACTACTCTATCATCCATCAATTCAGTAATGAAATATGGAAGTCTTGAAGAACTCTGTAACTTGGATCTTCTTAGGCCGCAGGAGAACTCAAACCACACTGTGAAAGGTTAGTTGTGTTTTGCTTGATGTTACAGTATACACAGTGCTTAAAAACAGTGATGATAAAAAAACAGCTCTTTTGTGTATTGGAATGCTCTCATTAACTCTCTCTGGCAGTATGTTCATATATATATATATATATTTAAGTTTCCAGGCACCACCAGCATTTTTTATGATTTTTCACCTAAATTTGACAGCCCTCAGAAAATTTTCTGCTATGAATATATGAGCAGATTATATATCAAAATAAAGAACCATGCCTGTACTGTTAAACATCATTTTGTTTTATTTTTGTGTGTTAATTTTTTTTAATCAACACTTGAATTCTTGTAGGATTCATCAACAGCATTTTCACAGTAAAACAGAAAAAATGAATGTTTCCCTAAAGTAATGGGTTAATATTATATTAATAATAATAATAAATATTATTTATTATTAATATCATTGTTTTTTTTATTATTATCATGTGTGATTCTACACTTTCTCTGATCATGAATCATTCTTGGCATGCACTAGGCTTTTCTAACTGTAATAAACCACACAGATTGCCGATCTATGAGTTAATATTGTATATCTAGTGAATATAAATAAACAGCATTGATTTAAAGATGATATATGATTTCACTGTTCTTTTATTACTATCCGTCTTATGACCTCAAAACAAGCAACATATATGCATATAGAGCAACAATATCACTGAATGAAAAAGTATTAAGCAGAACTTTATTTAGAGTAGCTATATTTACACTCAAGCCACTGTTCCTGCTGAGTAGGTTATAGGAACAGGGTCGAGACAAGAGGGTACACAATGCATTTGTGTCTCTAATGATGCCTGACACGATCTGACAGGGCAACGTTTTCTTTGACCCTAAAAAATGCATGGGGGCTTTGGATATAATCCAACAATGATCTCATCTCTTTTGGAAGGCAGCAGCTTGTGCTAAATGGCTAGTTGTTGTTGTCTTTGCTGATGCTGATTCATAGGTCCTCTGTGTTATGTAATGGATAGAAGCTTTGTGCAAAGACTTGCTCTGTGCAAGGCCAGCCTCATGGAGCATGTCCAATGTATCTTTAAGTATGCGCACAAGTACCTGATGTTGTTTTTTCCAGGAATAAAGACTTCAAATATTGCAAGAATCTTAAGTCATGAGTCTAGTGGTCTTGTATTCCTATCATTTTTTCTTCAGGAAAAAAGCAGCACGAGTTATGGAATGCTCTGAAGTTATAAATAACAATTGCTTCTGCTCTGTAGTGGAGCAGAGAGCAGGAGTAAGAGAAATTTTGCAGGCACATCAGAGGATTATGGTCAATGGTCAGTCAGATTTGCTGCCAAGATTTTAGTGTTTCCATGTCTGCTGTGGACTGATTTGGCTCTAGATAAAGAGGATGGTGTACTCAGGTATTCTCTATATCAGACAGTCTTTTGCAGACATACATTTTTATTACCTGACTGCATTTGGTCCATGCCAGTAAAATACCATCTGATATGAAAAATATCAGAAAGTCAATGAGTCAAATCTGCTGTTTCATATTATGCTCTATCACTTATTTCATGGTGTCACAAAGTACATTCTTTAAGGTAATAATTTTTCATAATTTACATGAGCCCAATATATTACACACTGTTACTGGGATGCAGACAAAAAACATGAATAACAGCATCACAAGAAAGTTGCAATCTTGTAAGTGCAATGTTGACAACTTTGTTTTTATTTAGTGATATTTATTATTTTTATGTTGAATCTGTAATCATTAGATTTACATTTTTTATATTTTATATATTTTTAGTTATTTTATTTTTTGTTTTAGTGTTATATTTTATTACTATTCATATATTTCTACGTTTTTAGTCAAACATTTGCACTGAAGCTATAAATAATATTATGAAATAAGATTGAGTACTTTTTTGAGTATATACTATAAAATGTCATAGATAGATTGATAGATAGATTGATTGATTAATACCGTACTATACCGTGATGTATATTATTATTATCAGTGACATGAGATTTTGTCATATCGGCCAGCCCTAACATAGTATCTGAAACTGTGAGAATTTTTATACAATTTTATGTGATCTTGAACTGTCCATTTTGAACAACTCTGTTTTTGCAGGAGCTGTATTATAATGTCCTGGATGTATAATTTGAGAAATTGAGTAATTATGTACAGTATCATATCTTGTTTAAGGCTGCATGTAAAACTATTGCCAATTGGTTGTTTTGCAATCACTGGTTTCCCACAAGTCTAAAAATAAGCAGCTAAAGACATGTCTATGCAAATCTTTTCTGATGTTGTGTAATTATGAAGGTCTTTAGATTCAAATGATCTCTTGCCAAGCTGTTCGTTCTTTAGAGCTGAAATATGTTTTCATTCTTATAGTTTTTTTGGTAATACTGTGAAAATTAATTCAGGCTCAGAAAGTATGAATTTGTTACACATATGCCTGTTGCACAAAGTCACTTTGGGTTTTTACCCAGGTGCGTTTGCATTTAATTAATTTGAGCAAACTCTGAGTTTTTGGGCTAGAGAAAGTGGGTTGATTTTGATGTGGTATCGTTGCTATGGCAACTTGCACTACCCAGCTAACCTGCTACAGAGCAGCTTTTATTCTGTGTTAGAGATTGCAAATCCAAACTGGACCAATCAGCTGAAAGTTAAGTGACATATACTATGCAATAAAGCCACTCCAAATCCCCTAGTGTCTTTTTGCTCCAGATTAAAGCTTTTTACACTAAAAGCATTTCTTTAATCAAAATAGAGCTTTTGTGTTTGTAGCTAATTTATTTAGATTATTACGTGAATAAATTGTGTATTTTATTATTATATTATGTATTCAAATAGTTTAGAAATGTCAATAAACATTAGTAATAGCTTTAAATTAAACTTTACATTTAAATATTTATACAAAGCCTAAATTGCTGTTTGTCAACTTACATTATTGAAATCAGTTTGTTTGATTTGCACTGAAATGATAATATTTATCATATCTTAATCTCCAACAGAGAAGTGAATTGCACTGACTGTCTTGAGAGACGTTACTCAAACTCACTTTCTCATGTGTCGTGTGATTGGCTGTTTGCTGCATGTCACACATTCAGTTGCATGTGGTCCAGAGATAATCACAAACTCAGGATTAAACCCAGAGTTAGAGAAAGTTTATCATCAAGCATTGTGAAACTGCTTAATCAGGTTGAATTTGTTAGATTTTATCAACCCGAAACCTACTCTACAACCTGAAGATAGTTCAACTACAGTAGTTATGTGCAACAGGCCTCTGGTTGTTTAAAATCAAATCTCTTATGTTTCTTCTCTTCCTGAAACTCAATACCATAAAATGGAATTATATAAAGTGAAATCTGTCTTTTGAATTCAAAAGAGGTCAAAACTCCATCACAGATCCCATGTACTTCCACCTTCATATCAGCTAAATGCCCTAAACAAACAAACAAACAAACTGGATTCAGTCATCATGCTTTACATCATGAACGTGTGTTTAAATTGTATGTTGTTTTATGTAAATAATTTGTTGTAGTTTGGATTGTTCTTATTCTGTCCATGGTTTTTTTTGTCCTGTTTATCCAGAAACACAGATGGTCAGTGCAGTCCATTCCCACTCGAGTAGTTTGAGGTCAGAGGTCACACGGATAGAGAGTGTGTGCACAGACGACAAACATGAACAGAGTACAGCTGCACAGAAGAGTCGCATGGACCAGCAAATGTCCACAGCATTGCATGGTATGTCCATACACACTGAAAAAATTGTTCATTGGATTAATTAAATTTTTTTAAGGTAAGTATATGGGCTGAATTTAAACAAACAAATTAAGTTTGAATTTAAATTTAATTTGTTTGTTCAAATTCAGCCCATATATATGTGGGTATATAGTGGATATATATATATATATATGTATATGTATATGTGTAGATATACCTGGATATTTAGTAAATTCATTTAATCTTTTTTTCAGTGCAACATACTTTTACTTACAATATTTTTTGCAGTTTCTAACTTTGATTAACCATTATAAAAGAAGGCACTGCTTAATTCGGATCTCCCCTTTGACGGATGGCTTTTTTTTCCAAGTGTGACTGTCTCAGAAGAGCATGTAACAGATTAACAGCTTCAAGGCTCATGCTTCCAAGGGTTCAACTGCTCTCACCTGTCAAAATAAGAGAAACGTGGATAATGAGTGCCTTCACCGCATACAATGTTGAGGATACAGACAGTCAGAGGGAGCGTGTCCATCTGTAGGGCATGTTCTGGCAGTTCTCAGAACTGTTCTTTTTTCAGTCTCTGTGGAGAGGGGCGGCGATCCTTTTCGGTATTTGGCAGAGCGAAGCCTGTACTTAACATGTTTGCCATAGCTTTAGGCTGTGGGTTGTTTCTTTTGCTTCACATAGTTTTTTTTTGTCTTCCAAAATTAATGTTTGATAAGGAACTGTGTATATATATTATTACTATTATATCGATCATATTTTAATTTATAATTTTTTGAAACTAGCACACTGTGAAAATTCTTGCTGCCCTACATTTTTTAGTTGAATGAAATTAATTTTTCTAGTCATCTCAATTTACATCAATCAAACTGACTCAATGTATTAAGTTAAACTTTGTATAACTTAAAAAAATAGTTGAAACCTGATTAGCTTTTTGAAATAAGAAAAATATTTGTTGAATATGACTTTTTGTCATTATATATTTTTTACAATGCAGTGCTTGATTATTTTTTTCATCTGTTGAAAATGACAATAAGGGCTGGACATTTTACATGCCTATCAGATTTGTAAAAGTACTGTAGCCAGCTCTAGCTTATGGTCTTGATTAGCTGTTACTGGCTAACGTAGATTCAGCTTGTTCATATCCCAAAACAGCAATAACACTGTACTTCATCATAAATCTTGATGTCAGCTTTATATTTTTTTCAGTTTTGATAGGGTGTGTAGATTTCTGTTGACGTTTGTGGTGAAGGCAAAATATGTCTTGCAGATTTGTAATAAAAATTGTTATTTGTGCACTAGCAGTATATACTTGAATATACTTCACTTTTTGTACCTAAATTATGTAGATATTTCAACTCTACTTTAACATGTAAAATGATAATTGTTGATTTTTGTTTTCTTCTCTTTTAGGCAGTCACAGCACCCTGAAGTCCATCATGAAGAAAGATGGCCATCAGGGACACAATGGCACAAAAAAGAACTTGCAGTTTGTTGGTGTGAATGGAGGGTAGGTTTTGTTGCTCACTAGAGCAACTTTTGTCTTTGAGTTCCTGTAACTACCTGATGTGCGTACCTACCCAACTTTCATGAGCACGACTACCCGTGTCAGAGAAGAAATACCCCC
>CAIGQV010019084.1:1243673-1273388 GCA_903798115.1 Danio jaintianensis
TTACCAACAACAACCCCACGTGGGCAAAAAAAAACACCCCCCCCCCCCCCCCCCCCCCTCAAAAATATAATAATGATAGAAAAACCAATGCTTTTTTTCTTTACATGACTACTTTAAATAAACTCTCGATTTGAATATCTAAGTTTAAAATATGTTATTATATTAGTTGTAGTTTAGCTTAAACTGCTTCAATAAAATAAATGTGTATTATCAACATGTAGCACATTTTATTTTATTTTATTTTATTTTATTTTATTCTATTATTTATGGACTGGTAAGCTAACATATTTAGTTTTTATTTTACATTTGAACTGCCCTAGCTAGCCATTTTAGAACATACATATTTCATGTATTTGTATTTAATGCCATGTCAGCAACAAAAGCTGTTTTCATGTCAAAAATTATTCATTACAAATAAATACAATAAAACTCACAAACAAATAACACATAATACTTTAGATCTGAGTTTTAACAGTAATGTATGATAACATTTCTAAAACTTTTCCTGATTAAACTTTATGGAGTATATCTTTAAGTGAGTTTACTTCATAAAAAACCTTCTGCCCATTAAAAGTTGGACAGTCCAATTAAATATAACAGTTTTTTAACACAATTTTTATCATATTTTAACTAACTTCTTTTTGTACTTTTTTGAACTATAAGTATACAGTTTAGAGGTCATTTTACATACTTTGTTCTACTGTATCCATCAAAAGTTTTCCTGAGCATAAGTTTTAATATGCATAGATTCAGCTGTGTGTTTTTCAATCTTCAGCTATGAGACGACGTCAAGCGATGACTCCAGCTCAGAGGAGAGCAGCTCTTCTGGGTCCGATGATGAAGGGGAAGAAAAAAACAAGACTGTGAATGTGAGAGAAAGGAGGAAAGAAGAATTCAGGAATAATGAAGCCGTGGATGAAGACCGAGACACTGAAGATTTAGGCCAGGATAAAAGGCAGAGGCAAGTATTGCCAGTAACTCTTAGATCCAGAGGATTCATTGCTTAGTGTTGCATCATTTATGACTCTAGACAAATTCAAGCATCTCCTGCTTCAGGCCGGGAATTTAAGGTATTTTGAAAGTTATGTCTGCAGTGGAATATTTGAATATTTCTAAAAGAGGGGATTAAAATGTTTGGAATGGAAGCAGGAGTGTGTGCTTTTATATAATGCTATCGGTTCAGTTTTAAGAGATAAAGTTTTGTCTTTAAGTTCTACTCCTGGAATTAACATTTAATTTTTATATTAGTTCATCATATCACACACTCTCTTTTTTTCCAACTATTTGTCAGAGAAATATTTGAATATGCTAAATTTAAAATGATAAAAAAAATAAAAAATAAAATATATATATAATTATTATTTTTTTATATAATCTCTAAATATTTAACTAAAAGTTAAAACCAAAGCAGGAAATGTAACAATGCATTTACATTTTGCATTTTAGGGTCTCCAATGAAAGAAAAAGCTTTAAAATGTTAGAATAAGGACAAAAAAAGATGTAAGTGAGGATTGTGGAGATAAATGAGAGATTCATATTCATTTTTATCAGAATACAATACTGCAGTATCTGTATTTTTTTCATGAAAACTTGTAAATTCTTGTGAAATTGACGAAAGAAAGAAAGAAAGAAAGAAAGAAAGAAAGAAAGAAAGAAAAAAAGGAAGAAAGAGCAGCATCTCTTTTTTCATCAGACAATAGAACTTGATGGAAAATTCTCTCAGTCCTTAATTTATGGACAGTACTTATTTTTATCAAAAGCCTATATTTTGCAGATTACTTGAATGCAAATAATGAAAAATAACATTTACTGAACATCTATGTCAAGTGTGGTCTCCTGACCACCTCGAAGTCTGCTTTCCATTTGTGATCAAGTCATACATTTATACATACTGTTGTTTACCAAATCTGGTTAGTGCTCTGAGGTGTCATGCATTTGGTAATGTTTTTTTTTCTTTTCTTTTTCTACCCAGGTATGAGTTGAATGAGAAGATGCTTTCTGCATGCAACATTCTGAAATCCCACCTGAACGACCCCAAGGCTTTATCTAGTAAAGATGTGGTAAGAAAACATAGCCATGTGTAAACCCTAAGAGCACAAAAATAAGATCTGTGATAAGTAAAATTATATTGCTTCTTTTATTCATTTTGCTCAGTCAGCAGTTTTACCAAACAAACGAGGGCAAATTCAAAGCAGATTTGGGTTTTAGATGGTTCTTCATGTTGTGCTTCACCATGCCTGAAACAGGAAGGATATTGGCTTCTTTGTGGTTAATGCGGTGAAAAAGAATGTTGGGTCAACGCTTATTTCTCCTAACCCTTGAACAGAGGGTCTGAGACGCACCCCTCTGTGTGCTGACAGGGCTACTGTTGAGTCCTGCCGCAAGTCAAAGCTCTGTTTGTCCTGGAGTTCATGAACGCTGAGTCTAATAATGGAGTTTTCAAACTTGGCATGTTTGGTTTATATAAAACAAATTCGGGTGTGAATGCTATGTTAGTCTGGTTCATTTGAGTTAGTGTGAACACTGAAAAAAACTTGACATCTAAATAAATCAAAACCAGCACATGATGTCACAAAATGTGCCCATAAAAAAAGATGAAACGTACTTGCATGTTTCTGTCTTAAAGGTCTTGTGAAGTGCTTTGAAATGTGCATTTTTTTTATTCCAAATTTGACAATCTCAAGTGAAACATGAAGAGTAGGCATATAGTAGCTCCTCCCCTTAAAAAAACAGCCAATAGGGAAAAGCAAATGAGAAGCATCTTAAAGGGGCAGGGCATATCAGATACTAGAGAGCATTTGATTGGTCAAGATTTGATGAGAAAATGAAGTATGGGGTGATGTGGGGAAAAAAAAAACGTTAAACATTTTTTAGGTGGAAGTGACAAACTGCAAGCTTTTGATGTTTATATCAGGTTTATATCTTCTGAATATGAATTTTGTCATTGTTTTGGAGGTTATAGACATCCTTAAGACTAAAATACTAATACGAACATCTATAAAACTGTCAACTATAAAAAGTGTCTTCATTTGTAGTTCTCACAGAGTAAATTCTGGTTCTGCTTTGATTCATTTTCACATTTTGTAAGTTCTTCAATAGTTGTCTTCTAATTCAAAAAATGTATTGACCCGAAAAACCACTGGATTCGCAAAATCCTGGAGGAAAAAAAAAATCTAGAATTTGTAAATTCAGTGGTTTTTGGGGGCAATCTTTTCTTTAATCAGAAGAAAACTACTAACGAACTTACAAAATGTAAAAGCAAATGATGCCACATGCTAGGAGGAAAGCCATCACAAAATATGTCTTTTTAGGCCACAAATATATATATATATCATATATATATATATTATAGGGCTGCACGGTGGCGCAGTGGGTAGCACTATCGCCTCACAGCAAGAAGGTCACTGGTTCGAGCCCCGGCTGGGTCAGTTGGCATTTCTGTGTGGAGTTTGCATGTTCTCCCCGTGTTGGCGTGGGTTTCCTCCGGGTGCTCCGGTTTCCCCCACAAGTCCAAAGACATGGGCTATAGGTGAATTGGATAGGCTAAATTGTCCGTAGTGTATGAGTGTGAATGAGAGTGTATGGATGTTTCCCAGTGATGGGTTGCAGCTGGAAGGGGGGCATCCGCTGCGTAAAACATATGCTGGATAAGTTGGCGGTTCATTCCGCTGTGGTGACCCCTTATTAATAAAGGGACTAAGCCGAAAAGAAAATGAATGAATGAATGAATGAATATATATAAATAAACATTTTCCTGCAAAATCCCAGAGGGACTGCCTAATATTTATGCACATACAATAAGCACCTTTTTATAATTTAAGGGGTGCAGTCCCAGTATAAACAGTAAACAGACCTTTACTATTATTATCCAGACTCCAGAACGATAGAACCAAGAAAATCTAACTACAAGTGAGAACACACCCTAATAGCATAACCACAATGCTAGATGTTTCTCTTTGCTTTGTGTATTTTTATGAATCTTACATTTTTCCTATGATTTTGGGGTTTCATGTTGAAAACATTTTTTATAACTCAAACATCACAATCCTTGTAGCTCTCCTGTACATATTCATAATGATCTCAGTGTTATATATACTTGTGTGTAATTCCAGAGGCCGTGTGTGAACACAGTGCAGCACGAGTGGTTCAGAGTGTCCAGTCAGAAGACTGCTGTGGCGGAGATGGTGGAGGACTATCTGAATGCGTTCAGAAGTGTCTCTCCTGCCCTCCTGCAGCACGTTGTAAACATGGCCGATGGCAATGGCAACACCGCCCTCCATTACAGCGTGTCCCATTCCAACTTCCACATTGTCAAGAAGCTACTCGATGCTGGTTAGTATATGTGACTAGCACTCTTTATTTTATCATTTTTCTTTAAAACTGCTTCTTATGTTTGGTAAGTGTGAAGGCAGCGTGTTGATGTTGTTGAGGCACTGGGAGTGGATTCAAATATTCCGATTCGATTCAGTTCTGATTCACAAGCTCTTGTTTCAGTTTGATTCAATTATTTATTTCATTATTAATCATAAATTAATTATAAATACCAGTGCTATTGATGACAATTGCCTCAGGCAGGAGGCTACGGTCCATCCTGACTAGAACCTCTCAACCCCACAAAAGTAACTTCTTCCTTACAGCTGTTAAACTTTTAAATAACAGACAACAGTGCTCGTCTCTTTTGTATGTGTATTTGCACTAGCTACTTGTTGTTTGTTTTATGTATGCACCAATTGCCAAAACAATTCTAGTAATATGAAACCTTTCACTTCCAATTCTGTTCTGATTGCTATCTCAAAATTATCAGTGAATTTGTTTTACTTTCTTGTGCATTTTATAGTGCATGCATTATGTAAAAATAAATAAATAAATAAAAAACATAAAATGTATGTTTTAAAAAAAAAAACCGTGCAGCTGTGGTTGCCAGAATTTTACTGTTAAATATTCAGTAGAAAGATTTAATTTTTTTTATATAATAAAAAAATTAAGACTAATATTAAGATATTAATATTGCATCATAAGAAGATTATTTACTGGAGCATTTTTACAGGGTTTTTTTTAACCATTAAATGAAGGCCATTTTTACAGTGTTGCATTTTAGCTTAAAGAGTACCTGAAATATTTTTTTAAGCAAGTGCAAAGGTAAAATTACATTTTAAAATGAATTGAAAAAGAAAATAGTTGTTTTACGTTTGAATAATACAATATGTTTTTACAAAAAGTGGCCAAAATTTTAAATGGTTTTGTACATAAGCTAATCCTCCATCCACATACACAATCATTCCATTTGATTTCCCACTTTCCCTTCTCCATCCAAAGACCTCTATGAGTACCCCATGATGAGGTGCCTCGACTCCTGCAAATAAAAGCCCATTATCCCATCGCCTTTGTGCTCCTCTACTATCTGACTCTTTTTTGGCCGGCCCTCATTGTTTCAATTGTCTGCTTCCATTCTCATTCTGCTCTGGCCATCTTTGCCCTCATTGCCAGTCAGTGAAGCCCCGCTTTGCTCCTTCTCTTCTTCCACAATCCATGACTCTCATTCTGAATACCCTGTGTGTCTCTTTCTGAAGTTCAAACAATAGACAACCTCCTTCCAAATGCATTACTCCAATGGTGGGCTCAGTGGTGTTTCTGATTCCCCTGTTCTCTCCATTTCATCACAGATGTCTGCAATGTCAATCAGCAGAATAAAGCAGGCTATACGCCCATCATGCTCGCAGCGCTCGCCGCCGTGGAGGCTCCGAAGGACATGAGGGTGGTCGATGAGCTGTTCAGTAAAGGAGATGTCAATGCGAAGGCCAGCCAGGTCAGTGGGATACTAACATTGTTTGAGCATTGATTTAAATAAATGCATGGAACAGGTTTTATTTATATTTGAAGGAGTGTAGTGTATACATTTTCGTCAATTATATGAATTATTGCACAAATTTACATTACACTTTAAAAAATGCTGCGTTATTTCAATCCAGTTTTGGATAAAATATAGATAAAACCAACCATATAAAAATTTTGTGTCTGTCCATATTTTTACCCAATCTGTCTTAAAATAATGCAGCATTTTTGGAGTGTAGTCTGGAGTCAGTAAATAAACAGGAATAAACAATTGACAATGGTATGTTCACATATAAGTGCAAAAGATTAATAGCATTTGACTTAGCGGTTAGAGTTTAAGCAGATCTCTCTGACGCTGTGAATGCAGGCTGGTCAGACGGGGCTGATGCTGGCTGTCAGTCATGGCAGAATGGACATGGTGAAAGCTCTGCTGGCCTGCGGTGCAGACGTCAACATCCAGGACGACGAGGGCTCAACTGCGCTCATGTGCGCTAGTGAACACGGCCATGTGGAGATAGTAAAGCTGCTGCTGGCTCAGCCGGGCTGTGACGCCACTCTCAGTGATAACGTGAGTCTCCAAAACTCTCATTAAACCTTCACAAGCCTATTTGTATAACAAGTCAGACCCATTTCACATAGTGGCTATACTGAGTAAAACTAATGAACTCATTTAGATGCTTGTTTTCTTGTGTCTAGGATGAGAGCAATGCCTTGTCTATTGCTCTGGAAGCGGGACATAAGGACATCGCCGTGTTGTTGTACGCTCATATGAACTTCTCCAAAGCTCAGTCACCAGTGAGTGTTTTTCACATTCAGCTGATTCATAACGCAGTCTTTTAAGCCAGTTGGTTCTGTCCTTTCTTGTTTGCTTTCTGACTGTGAAACAATGATGTTTTTTACCTTGTGACAAACAAAGTAATAACAAAACAATTCAAAGCGTGTGTGCAAGATGCAAGAACTATCTATGTGTGATTTAAAAAAAATCAGGTAGTGTGTTTACAGTATATTCATGCTCTGGCAATGAAATTTTAATCACACTCGCTGTATGTGAACCCTTGCATACATATCAAATCCAAGTAGGCTTAAAGGGTTAATTAACCCAAAAAGGAAAATTATGTTATTATTTACTCACCCTCATGTCGTTTCAAGCCTCTGAGACATTCGTTCATCTTCAGTACACAAATGAAGATATTTTAAGTGAAATCTGAGAGCTCCCTCATCCTCTATAGACAGCAGGGATTCCAACTCCTTTAAAGTAAAGAAAAAAAGCTGTTTTCCACTCGCCGCTATTGTTGGTAGAGTGAGCAAGTTTATGTACGCGCACAGAGTCCATAAGCAAACATAGATACAGATAAAAAAAACGTCTTTATTTTGTTCTCAAATAAAGCTTATCTCCAGAAAATTTTGCTATGAACATTGATATTTAAATATTTATAAAGTCCATACCTTTGAAGCAACAGGATTCAATAATCTACGCTACTCTGCCGTACAGTCAGTATTGTTTGCTTTCTCCTGTCCAATGCCACAGTTATGTAGTATTGCCACCCAGTGGCCAAATGCAATCTTACAATGTATGGCTCCAACATTCTCAAAACAGACCAAATGCCTTCTGTGGTTTAATCGGAATAATATCAAGCCAGAGCAATAATTTTGTGTGCACATAAAACAAAACTAATGACTTTATTCAACAGTTTCTTCTCCTCATTGTCAGTATAGTGTCACGTTCACTTGGTCATGCTGCTGATGTATTACCTCAGATGCATCTATGCTTTTTTTCAAAGAGAGGTAGTCATGCACAGGCATTGAGGAGGGTGTGTTGACCTTATTCTTCGTGTACGAGCAGGCGCAGCCATTTTAATCTTTTTGCCTCGAGACTTCCGGTCTCATTCACTTTCATTCATTTTTAGACGTTAAAAAACAGCTTGTTGTGCTGCTTGATGTTTTCTTATTATATTATTCTGCTTTGTCTGTATAGTCATGAACATACTTGTTTGTAGAGCAAGTAGTTTGACCGTTTTCTGCCATTTATTATTCCTAGTCATTTCTCCCGTAGGCAACTAAATTGGAAGTTCTAAAACAATCGCAAAAACCAGTGCACTTCCCATTGAAGAATAAGGTCAATATCGCACTGTACTCATGAATAAGCACAACATACTGACATTGAGGGGAAGAAACCGAAGAAGTAAGTCATTAATTTTGTTTTATGAGCACATAAAATGATTCACATAGCCAGTTCCGCTTGAACCACTGAAGGCATCTGGTCTGTTTTGAGGATTTTTATTTGGTATTTTTCTGGACTTTGAACAAGTGTGGAACCTTGCTGTCTAGGGAGGATGAGGGAGCTCTCAGATTTCATTTAAAATATCTTAATTGTGTTCTCAAGATGAATGAAGGTCTCAGTTTAGAACGACATTAGTAATTAATAACATAATTTTCATTTTTGGGTGAACTAACCCTTTAAGGAAGACATGAAATCCCCAGGACCAGGATTGAAAACCACTGCTTTTAGTCATATATTTGCATGTTACATTAGTGATTCAGGTTTTATTTCATATTTTTATATTATCATGTTTTCTGGTAATTAATCCTTGCCTGACTGTAAACCACACATTGCATTGGTTTTAAAAACATTTTAAATACCTGCATTTCAGTTTTCCTCACTCCACATCAAGTCCTTTGAATTTAATACAATTTAAAACAGAAAAAAAGAATTAAACATGTCATTTGTAAAACAAGCAGAAATTATAGTGGCTTTCACTTTAAACACCATTTCTAATTAAAGTCAAACTGTTTGAAAAATTCAGTTTTATTCATTTACATATCTTCTGTTTATATTCTATTTATATATTTATGCAGTGAAACTTCTTGTGTTTCTTCTCTATCATTCCTTTTTGCAGCAAGAATATTAAATCTTTGAAAATGAATATTACTGGATCATAGAATAGTTTTTATTCTGACACAAGCCTAAACAAATTTAAGGATGAATCAAAACTAGTGTCACTCTTATTCAGCACCTGTATCTTAATCTGTATTTTACATATATTTAGATTGCTTGACTTTAATTTTTGTATACAAGTTTTCTATGGAAACATTTACAGCACATTTCAGTTTATTAAAAATAGGTTGGAAAAAAAAATTTCAGCACAACTATGATAAAGAAAAAGGCTGACATCAAAAATGTTCTAAAAATTCTAGAAAACACAGGGTGCTCTGTACATTTGAACTAAATATATATTACGATTAATATATTTAGAAATTTGAAAGTAAATGAAAAGTGTGAATTTGCTTATAATATTTAATGTTTTTGGAATGAATAGTTTATATAAAATTGTAAAGTTTTTTGATCACATTTCAATGCGGGGCAACACGGTGGCGCAGTGGGTAGCACAATCGCCTCACAGCAAGAAGGTCGCTGGTTTAAGCTGGCGGCTGGGTCAGTTGGCATTTCTGTGTGAAGTTTGCATGTTCTCCCCGTGTTGGCGTGGGTTTCCTCCGGGTGCTCCGGTTTGCCCCACAAGTCCAAAAACATGTGGTATAGGTGAATTGGGTAAGCTAAATTGTCCGTAGTGTATGTGTGTGAATGAGTGTGTATGGATGTTTCCCAATGATGGGTTGCAGCTGAAAGGGCATCCGCTGCGTAAAACATATGCTGGATAAGTTGGCGGTTCATTCCGCTGTGGCGACCCCAGATTAATAAAGGGACTAAGCCGAAAAGAAAATGAAAGAATGAATGAACATTTCATCGATAGCAGTTTATTGTATTGTTTCATTGATATAATTGATTAATTCTAAATTATAATTATAAAATGACAACACAATTTTTATCACAAACTTTATACTAAGAGACTTTAAAGTCTGAAGGAAGCGTCTTATAATGATTCTAGATCAGTGTCAGACTCATATTTGTCATTGTTTTAATACTCAGAGCTTTATGCCTTTCATGCTTCACAGGGAACTCCTCGACTCGGAAGGAAGACTTCACCCAGTCCTACAAGAAAAGGTCACGTTTGATTTAGAGAGCTTCTACAGCACCCGTCTGAGCTGCTATTCCTTCAGGTTCTGCCGTGCCTACCATTTTCATCAGCTAGAAACCAAATCCACAGCTAAAAGACTGAAAACTATCTTCAAACCTCAACTAATGAATAGTAGGCAACTATACTGAGCACTTTTGCAAAACTTCTCCTTGGTTATGTCTTTCTCTTTGGCTTTCAGATTATTGTACAAACGGACTTGCTAGCTAAAAATCTGTTGTTGTTTTTTTAACATTTTAAAACCTCAAATCTGTACTCACCCTGAATGTATTCAAAAGTATTTCTCAGCCTGAAATCACCAGCATTATTTTGTCAGAGCTAGACGTTGACTAGAACGTGGCTCTGGAGTTGCCTTGTTATTATCCTATAAAGGTAAATTTTTTTAATAATATATGAATATATATATTTGTATTCTTCCTCTTTAAAGTGGTATAAAGCTTGTCTACAGTCCATTTTAAAGTCTTTTTTTTAAGAATCAATAATTTATGATTCCAAGATGTGGCCAATGTTGCCTGATAATGAGCTTTATATTTGAACCATGTAAATGCTGCCCAGTATTTTCAGCCTTTTTGGGGTTTAAATCTTTTCTCCTTGATCAAAACCCCTCAGAGATGTCCAGAGGTTGAAATACAGATATAATTTAAACATATATTTTTAGATCGGATACGGTCCTTACTTTTATACTTGCCATTTTATCTATTTAAAAATCGCAGTATTTAGGAAAATTCAGATTTTGCTTCGTAACATGAAGTTATATATTTACCAATTTAAAGTTTTTATCGGAAGTAATTGTATTTCGTTGTATATATTGTATGTTCGCGAAATGTCGATACAGTAGCTTTGACTGGCCTTTATGTAATAAACTCTTAGATCTAATATGTGGATTTTTCATGTACTCACAAATAGAACTATCAATATTAGCCTGTAAGTTGATAATAAAGTACTAAAATGACTTTACCTTTGCTCTGTTTTTCAGTGTTTTTCTCTCTTAAACATCTAGTTTCTGTAGTGCAATTTAAAAAGTACAATGTCTCCCTCTACTGGCTGTGATAGTTAACATACATTTCTAATTTATTTTTAATCAAGTTGCTGTCTTGAAGTCTCTTTTCAAATTAGGTTCTATTATTCGAATAGATTATTATTATTATGAATAATCATTTAAAAATGATGTACTTTTACATGGGGTAAAGACATTTTTTGTTCACGTCAATTGAAATCTACAATAGTGAGTTTATACTAAGAAGGCATATTAAATGCAAGTAAATGGGCTACTTTAAAATAGCTTTTCAAATAACTTTTGTGAAAATGAGATTATAAAATATGTGCGAAGTAATATTCCATGATCATTTAGCTTAACAGATATATTTAGGGTTTGTAAAAATTAAACATATGTTTAATTGTACCTATTAAAGTGTTTGAATTTGCATTATAATATATTTACATTTAATCATTTAAAATGTTAAATAATTTCTTAACTTCAAGTGGGTAAAAGAAAGTGGTTAAAGAACAAAAATCTAAAATGATACAGTTGTTTGATATGTAGAGAAATATAGATATGATTTTGTTGATGATGCAAGAGTTTTTTTGTATAAAAACTGTTGTTACACTCAGTTTAACAGCAATTTGAATTTATTACCAGTTAAAGCTACGCATTTTGATGCTTGAAATTAATTTTTTACCCTCAACCCATATATTATCCTACATTAAAAGCCCCAGAGTACGGTGATGCCTTTTCCAAACCTTCCTAATTTCCGGAATTTTATTAATTAATTAATTTTTATTTTGTGTGTTTGTTTGCAAACTAAAGTTAATCAAATGAATATACTTCTTGTTCTTGTGGCAATGCGATAAAAAAATCCGAAGAAATATAAATAATTTAATAGTATAAATAAGGCATTGTCCTTGAAAAGTACCACATTAAAGCAACTAGTCTATGTTCAAGTTTAAATATTATTTTCAAACATTCATTTGTAAATATTATTTTAAGTGTTTATATATAATAAAAAAAAAACGAGTATTCAGAAACAAGTTTATTATTTTTACCAAAGTAATACTTTCTCTTCTTGGTGTTTTAATGATGTTGCTGTTATTTAAGTAGGCTACCACATTTTTTAAATCATACATTCAGGTAGGATTTAAACAGGCTAATGTATTTGTTTGTTTTTGTGTTCGCCTACTTTCATACCAAAATATCAACAAATGGGCTGCAGCTTTTATAAAACAATGACACCCTTATACACCCTTTATTATGGTGTTTGTTCGGTGTGTTATGATACCATGAGACCCTTTGGGAGTCTCTGGTCTCAGTGTGAAGGAGCGGACATCATCATCATCATCCTCTTCTCCCACGAGCTCTGGAATGCACACAGGTTCCTCGCGCCAACACATGCGCCCATTGTATCAAACCTCAGACCCTTTGCTCTCCCTCTCTTTATAAGCACTGATAATCCTCATTCAGAGCAGAGCAGACTGGCCATCAGCTTTAGCTGTCAGGATGAGTGAAGAAGAGCAGACCAACGGCACGCTGTCCGTCAGGAAACCGTCCCGGATGCCCAAGTGCTCTCGCTGCAGAAACCACGGCTTCGTGTCTCCGCTGAAGGGCCACAAGCGCTTCTGCAACTGGAGGGACTGCCAGTGTCAGAAATGCAGACTCATCGCCGAGAGACAGCGGGTCATGGCTGCCCAGGTAACGTTAACTTGTACACGCCAGACACCCTCAACAGGACCACGAGAGGTCAGATAGAGGCATATATTTATTATTTTGATATATTATTTCCTCGTATCTTCAGCTCTCGTGTTTATATTACTTTGTATGCGTTGTTTATAAACAAAAGTTACTCTGTATTTATTGACTTTTACGTAACAACGCCGTCGAGTTTACAAATAATTGTTTGCTACAATAGTCTTGATAAATTGTTTATATTCATAGAAAAGTTTGATAGGTTAGCTACATTGTTGACTGTTTCGGCTAGCTGCAGTTTGGCGCCGTTTTTTTTTTTATCGAGACAGTAACGTTACAAAAACATTATTTTTGCATTTTGCATGCAACCAATTGAAATGTATTTAAGTCACATTTAAAATGCCTCGTGTTACTTAGAGGGCGAACTTTTGAGTCTTCATTGGACTGATTTTGTCGTGTTAGGTGGCGTTACGGAGGCAGCAGGCCCAAGAGGAGGAGATGGGCATCTGTAGCCCGGTTAACCTGTCCGGTTCAGACACTCTGGTGAAGAACGAGGCCGTGGGTGAAAACGTGTTTACTATCAGCTCAGGACCGCCATCACCCACCAGTAGCAGTGCCACCGCCTCTCCCACCAACCTAGGTGAGAAAAACATACCTCAATGATTCAATCATAAGAGTATTCATCAGGAACTCGTATTCCCTTGCGAAAATTAAACATGGTTTTACTACAGATAAAACCAAAAAAACCTTGTTGTTTGTTTGTAGTTGAACCACAGTTTACCAAAAATTAACCACGTGTTTGCTTATTACACTATAATTTACCCGTGGTATTTGTAATATGCCATAAACATGGTAGCTACACCTTTACGATAATAAAACCATGGTTAAATTTTCAAAAGGGATTGTTTCAAGCAAATAGTCTTGTTCCACAAATGTGTATTTTCTGTAAAATGTAAATTTTTTAGTAATTGATATGATTAGCCAAAGTATGTAGAGTTGAAATAGTTTAAATTTATGATGTATATATAATATACAGCTTTTGGGTAAAAAGCGAACCGAATAAAACCACATCAGAGTTTACTATAGGGTAAGATGGGAAAAGGTACCTTTCTTTAGAACATTGTGGATTTACCTTTATTTATTTATTTATGTTTTTGCCGTTAGTAATTTGCCCCCCTGCTTAAGTGGATAAGATACATGTTTAGAAATTATGAACGACTTTTGATATAATTCTGCTTAATGTTTATGAATTTTGAGTTGTTGTTTGAAATGCGTATAATCAAGATTAAGCCAGAATTGAACTATTCTATCAAAAATGTATTTTGATAACACTGTAAAAACAACAATTAGTTTTTTTTTATTGTTGTTTTTACAGTGTTATCAAAATACATTATTGATGTTCTTGCTTTGAGTTAGTAAGAAAAATTACTAACTAAAAACTAAAGAATTTGCTGAAAATTTGCTGAAAAAATGATAGCTAATTATAATTTTTTTTAATGTGCATTTAGTTGAATAACCAATGATGACAAAGTAGAATTCTAGTAATAGAGATTTATCTGACTGTGAATAGGCGGTCGGTCATCTTACTTCACAGGACTTTTTACTTCAGAATAGATACTACAACTTCACTCCACAAATGTAAAACATGAATGTGTACACACATCTCTGATTAACAAACAGTAACAAAACATCTACATATATCAATCTCATAGATTACTCGTCTCATAGAGGATTTCCAGAGGCAGGAAATTAGCTGACCTCCAAAACTTTTCCAGCTGAAAATAACTCTGATATTCAGATGAAATGACAAAATTTTGCCATTCACCAAAAGTGCTAAGGTGAGATTTTGTGCTATCTATGCGCAAGAGGAAAAAAATGTTAAAGTGGGGAAAGGAGAGTCTTCCAACTGGGAAGGCATCCTTTTAAAATGTAATGTTGGGACAAGTTGTGATGTGTCACAGACATAGGCTAAAATATATGTAGATCTTGTATAATGTGCAAAAAAATAAATTTAACTAAAAGTAAAATGTGAACTTTCTAACAGGGTCTTTTTGTATTCATTTGTTTAGTAAATTACTTTTGTGAACTGAATTTATTAAAGCAGGTACATATGTATTTGTTATTTAATGATTCTAAAACTTATTTTAAGCAGTTTTTGTTTTAAATTAGGGGTGTAATGATACATTAAAGTCACAATTCCATACGTATCTATATATTGAATTCACAATACAGACTGTATTATCTCAATATTCTATGCTAAACAAGGTTTGTTATTTCTTAAACATATGGTTAAAAATAGTCTTATAGTATAATATATTATTATTATTATTATTATAATATGTAAGCCTACTGTTGGTTAAAATGCTAAATTTTGTATAGACTTGGTGTGGTGGACTTGAATAGACTTTACATTGGTACTGGTTCTCAATGCTCAGGACAGTGATGACATCAGAATACAACTATTCATGAACTGAAGATACATTTTTAATTATGCTAGACACATATAATTGCACATTGTCAGGGTGTACATATAAGTAGATCATTTTCACTGGCAAAATCAGAGATTTGTCATTATCAGATTCCCTCTTGCATTATATTTATCATATAAGCCTGAGTAGTTATACTGACACTGTAAACATTTATTCTCACACAGAATACTCATGCTGTGACTACAGGCATTCATGGGCTCTACAGAAAAGCAGCAAACACAACTGTGTTCATAGTGAAAGAATAAGCCATTCTAAAATGCTTATAGTAATCATACCTAAAAAATGCAATATGCTGATTTAAATGAGGGTGGCGCAGTGGGTAGTGCTGTCGCCTCACAGCAAGAAGGTCGCTGGTTTGAGCCTCGGCTGGGTCAGTTAGCATTTCTGTGTGGAGTTTGCATGTTCTCCCCGTGTTCGTGTGGGTTTCCTCCGGGTGCTCCGGTTTCCCCACAGTCCAAAGACATGCACTAAAGGTGAATTGGGTAGGCTAAATTGTCCGTAGTGTATATGTGTGAATGAGAGTGTATGGGTGTTTCCCAGTGATGGGTTGTAGCTGGAAGGGCAGCCGCTGTTTAGAACATATGCTAGATAAGTTGGCGGTTCATTCCGCTGTGGCGACCCCTGATTAATAAAGGGACTAAGTCGAAAAGAAAATGAATGAATGATTTAAATGATGCCCATGATTTCACTATTTGGAGTGCCACTCCAGCCACTGCTGTGCGCATGTCAGTCGGTGTCATCAGTTTGAGACATATGACATGCAAAAAACATATGCTTGCAAATCATAACTACTTCCTGTGGCTCCTCGGGATGCACTGAGGTCTTAATCAAAACAATTACTTAGTGCAACAAATTGCAGTTTATTTACAACTTTATTACCTTTCTATTACCACATCCTGGGCAAATGTTTCCGAGTACGCATAGGCTTCATTGGCTTGTGTGTCCTCTCTCTCTGTGTAAAACTTAAGTGCATCACCTCATGTGTGATTTCTCGGCCATAAAATGTCATAATGCAACATACACTGGAAAAAATGTCTGTTCATTAACAGTTTCCGTATTTTGTGATTCACAAGTGTTTTCTGTTTATTTACGGTTGTGAATTGCATTATGGGATCTTGATCTCTGCTCTGTCGACTTTTGATGCTGAAAATTCAACTCAGTTTGTCAGTTTATTATAAGGTTTTTGTACCGTAATATACAACACCAACCCAGACAATAATTCTCTTTAAACTATTACTTTTCAAGGTTAAAAGTTGTTGGAAGAAAGATCAAGGCCCCTTAATGCAATTCAATTGCATAAATAAACGGGAAAAATAAAAACTTGAATCACAAAATATGGAAAATTGCTAATTTACGGATATTTTTTTACAGCGTAGTACATAAAGACGGAATTGTCATTTTTGAGTGAATTATACATAGAGTAAGCTGACTCTAGGATAAAACAAGTTCAGTATTGCAAATCAAAACATAATTTGTTTTACGTTGTTTACATAACATTGTTTACATAATTTACATCTGTGATTTCTCTATAATACAATGTATCGTTACACCCTATTTTTAATGCAGTATGACATTAATCGTGATTTTTAAATGCCGTAAATCTCTTCTATATTTAAATATATATTAGCCATTTAATAATTCTGACAACTTTTTTGAAATGCTGTATACTAAGTGGAGTTTTGCAAGCATTACATTTATAAACATATTTGAAACTCATGCTATTAATATTATATTATGACAGCTTGATTAACTGCTTCATGTAATTAACATATTGTGAAATAAGCAGCTATTTTACTTTGTGTTGATGTGCTGTCAGATGACCTTCAGTATTTTTTTTTTCTATATTGTCATTATTTGTCCATCAATTTCCACCCACTTCTTTTAAAGACCTAAGCTGAACTCTTTGTAGGAGGTTTTTATTTTTTTATCGCTTAACCATGGGAAAATGAGGAGATAATCTTCTTGACCCATTGAACTGTCCATGACTGTGTGAGAGACAAAGAAAAAACTAAAGCAGCCATGATCATGAACATCTTGTTCCCATCCCATTTCTCCATTCTGCTATCCTCCTCATACCACAATGCATTCAGTGAGGTTCAGGGGGGAGGCTGTCGATGACAATTGTGTTGTGCCAGACCATGTCCGGTGGGCAGGAGAGACGTTGTGTTCCTGCTCCTCTGATACGACTAAGGAAGGAGTTGGATACCAGACAGGTCAAGGCTACTGCCTCTTTGGTTGCTGACAGATTACTCCAGAATATCTGGTGCTTTTCAGTATTTGACGTCATAGACAAAATAACTAAACTTCTCATTAATTCATGTTTATATAACAAATACTTTAAATATGTGCCTTTACAGTCACAGTTGAACAGTTACAAAGTTAAACGTTTGCAAACATAGACTGGAAAAAGCTTTCAGTCTCAAATTGCTTGTAAATTTCATAATTTATTGCAGAGACATTACTGTGTTTGGCAATCGTAAGATTCAATCGTCGTGCACTCTTTGCAAACATGCTTAAAAATGTATATTCATTCCATTTTGGTTTTCCCATCAAATTGAATTAAAGTTATTTTATGTACAAAAAAGCTTGACGTCTCTCTTCATATTATGCATTATTATTGCTATAGATTATTCCAATTGGTTATTATTTAAATATTAATTGGAAAATGAGTGATATGAATATTGAAGATTATGTGTAAATATTGGCAAAAGATGATAAACTTTTCATTTTTCACAAAGTGATTTCATATACTAATAATGCATGGAAGAAAATGTAAACTGTATTACACTTATTATTTTGACACTTACTATAAACCCTCTTTTGCTGATTTGCAATTGTTATAATTTATAACATTTATAATTGCATGTAATCTCACACCCTTATATGAACATCCACCTAAAGGACAAAATAAGGCCACCATTCATATTTTCTAGGTTTGTTCTAATGAAGTACAATGATATTAAAAGGCCTAATTAACTTAATACCTCACAGATTATGCTAAGTATACAGTCCAACTGGTTGTCCCAAAAGATAGTGTGCTAAAAAGGCTTAATATGGTTCAATGTATTATATGATAAGTATGTAGCTTCATCTAATTGACTGTGTATAGAGTTCAACATTTTGAAGGCATACAGTATATTGAATTTGATAGTACTACAGCAAACATATATTTTTTCTTCTTTTGAGAGGAGATCAAACTATTTATGGCTTGAATAATAAATCAGAAGTGTATTTTCCGGTTTTGTACAGTTTAGCTTTGTATTGTCATTTCAATTCAATGGCTAGAGACTAAGCTGATTGTGTTTTCAGAGAACTGACACACACACACCTGACTTTTGTGAGCTGTTGTGATGTTTCAGGGAGTCGCTCCATGCTGTCTGTAAGTCCTGCAGTATCCAGCAGAGGGCACACCGACAGCACATCTGACCTAATGGTGGACGCCTCCTATTACAACCTTTACCAGCCCACACCATACTCATCCTACTACAGCAACCTGTACAACTACCAACAGTATCAGGTGAATGGACACACTCCTCACAGGTCAAGTAAAGGTCAAGTAAACTGATCAGTCAGGTTTTTCATTATTAATATCTGTATTGCAATCAAAGGGCCAGCCCGAATCTGCAGACTTATTTGTTTGACTATTTCTGCACAGAATTTTGTAAAAAAAATAATATGCTGAATGATTTTGAGAGTATATGAGCTAAAAACTAATTTTACCTAATAAATATACTAAACATAAATATATATATACACATTTATATAAGCAAATAAATAAATTAAACTAAGGGCTCTGTATAGGCCTAAATATGGGACATAATGCATAGAAATGTTACTGCATATAAACAGTCCATTTAATTATGATTACAATAATAATATTGATTATTAACAATAATTGTTGGGTCATCAAGCCCAAATGGAATATACATAAAATTATATGAGAAATATATAAGAGATATTTAAATTAATACATTTATATAGCAACTATGCAGTAAAAATTATATTGTTTACAATATATAGTTTATATTCAATTTGAAGGATTACATTTATCTTGATAGTTTGGTTCATTACGTTTTACAACAATAATCATTATGTTTTATAACAACAATAAACAGACATTTCCTAAGCTAACCAGTTTAATTTACACTTCAGGTCAGGAACCTTGTCAATTTGTATACATTAGGTTTCATGCATCATTCAGATGAATTCATTTTAATAATAGCATGATTATGCACTGAAAACAACATTGGTAAGTTTTAAATTCATCCTGATAGTTCTTACATCACATTAAGCCGAATGTTTGGCTCCTAATATTCTACAGTATTTAAATTGTTAATTTTTATACACGCTAACTATGGTCTTTTTCATTGTAAAATGAGTTGTACTATACAAAAAGTAACATGCTTATATGTACTTTGAAAAAGTATTATGAATTTATACTTTGACCCCGAACTCAACCCCTCCACTATAAAGTATCTTCCAAGCAAACCCTTCAGACATCAGTATCTTACATGAGCAGCAGACATCCGTGTGAACGCCTGCATAGGGCACAAACCTCCACATCCCATGTAGCCCAGGCTGCAGTAATAAGGTGATTAAGTGTGTTGCATCAGTGTTGATAGGGGCTGCTGTCATTGGACCCGTCTGGCTTGTTGAAGTTGGCAGGTCGTGCTGAGCTTCTGTACTTGGTTTACAGTGATAAAAACCTGTGCCATCGTTCCAAGCCACTGGCGAAATACAGCAGGAAGGTGTGGAGTTTTCATGCCACGCTACACCTTTTGCCTGCTGTTTACATGTGCCCGCTCCAAACCCGCAGGCAGAACCGCAACTTATTCTGTCATTGGAGGCTTTTTAACCCTTATCCTCAGTCTACAGCTATTGCATGATGATTGATAGGGCAAGTAGTCCAAGTTAGCACTGCTTATTTAATTAGTTAGATTTTTATTGTTTTGTGAGATCAGGTGAATATGTTTTTGTTATTTTTTATATCCTTATCTGTAAAATCTAAATTTTCCAGTTTTCTAATCACATTGCTGAAATATTGACTAGTTACTATATTTGTAATTACAGATATATTTTAAAGTAGTGTAGTATGTTGCTGACGCTGTAATATTTTTCGAGTATTTTTTTCGAATAGTATTTATGGAAATAATACATTTTATTCTGCAGTGATGTATTAAATCTATCAAATATGGCAATAATTGCATTTAGAATGTTTGTTTTTCATTCATTCATTCATTCATTTTCCTTCGGCTTAGTCCCTTTATTCATCAGGGGTCGCTACAGCGGAATGAACCGCCAACTTATCCAGCATATGTTTTACACAACGGATGCCCTTCCAGCTGCAACCCAGTACTTGGAAACATCCATACACACTCATACACTACGGCCAATTTAGTTTATTCAATTCACCTATACTGCATGTCTTTGGACTGTGGGGGAAACCGGAGCAGCCGGAGGAAACCCATGCGAACATGGGGAGAACATGCAAACTCCACACAGAAATGCCAACTGACCCAGCCGGGACTCGAACCAGCGACCTTGCTGTGAGGCGACAGTGCTAACAACTGAGCCACCATGTCACCCCTCAAGAGATTTCAATTTCATATAAACTTTTTTCTTTGAACTTTATCATCATCTCAGTGAAGTAAACAAATGTAGTACAGGTTTCACAAAATATTAAGCAGAAATGTTTTCAGCATTGATAATGAGAAGACTTGTTACCAATGCTGAAAATTCAGCTTTATCATTTACAGGAATAAATTACATAAAATATTCAAATATAAAAGTTATTTTAAAAGTGCAGCAATATTTAACCATTTCATTGTATTATAATTACATAAATGCAGCATTGAAGAACATAAAACCTCAAAATGACATACCAGTAGATCACATAGCAGTTGGAAGATATAGTACAGTATACAGTCGTGGCCAAAAGTTTTGAAAATTACATAAATATTGGAAATTGGAAAAGTTGCTGCTTAAGTTTTTATAATAGCAATTTGCATATACTCCAGAATGTTATGAAGAGTGATCAGATGAATTGCATTGTCCTTCTTTGCCATGAAAATTAACTTAATCCTGAAAAAAACTTTCCACTGCATTTCATTGCTGTCATTAAAGGACCTGCTGAGATCATTTCAGTAATCGTCTTGTTAACTCAGGTGAGAATGTTGACGAGCACAAGGCTGGAGATCATTATGTCAGGCTGATTGGGTTAGAATGGCAGACTTGACATGTTAAAAGGAGGGTGATGCTTGAAATCATTGTTCTTCCATTGTTAACCATGGTGACCTGCAAAGAAACGCGTGCAGCCATCATTGTGTTGCATAAAAATGGCTTCACAGGCAAGGATATTGTGGCTACTAAGATTGCACCTAAATCAACAATTTATAGGATCATCAAGAACTTCAAGGAAAGAGGTTCAATTCTTGTTAAGAATTCAGGGCGCTTCAGGGCGTCCAAGAAAGTCCAGCAAGCGCCAGGATCATCTCCTAAAGAGGATTCAGCTGCGGGATTAGAGTGCCACCAGTGCAGAGCTTGCTCAGAAATGGCAGCAGGCAGGTGTGAGCGCATCTGCACACACAGTGAGGTGAAGACTTTTGGAAGATGGCCTGGTGTCAAGAAGGGCAGCAAAGAAGCCACTTCTCTCCAAAAAAAACATCAGGGACAGATTGATCTTCTGCAAAAAGTATGGCGAATGGACTGCTGAGGACTAGGGCAAAGTCATATTCTCCGATGAAGCCCCTTTCCGATTGTTTGGGGCATCTGAAAAAAGGCTTGTCCGGAGAAGAAAAGGTGAGCGCTACCATCAGTCCTGTGTCATGCCAACAGTAAAGCATCCTGAGACCATTCATGTATGGGGTTGCTTCTCATCCAAGGGAGTGGGCAAAAACACAGCCATGAATAAAGAATGGTACCAAAACACCCTCCAACAGCAACTTCTTCCAACAATCCAACAACAGTTTGGTGAAGAACAATGCATTTTCCAGCACGATGGAGCACCCTGCCATAAGGCAAAAGTGATGTCTAAGTGGCTCGGGGACCAAAACGTTGAAATTTTGGGTCCATGGCCTGGAAACTCCCCAGATCTTAATCCCATTGAGAACTTGTGGTCAATCCTCAAGAGGCGGGTGGACAAACAAAAACCCACTAATTCTGACAAACTCCAAGAAGTGATTATGATAGAATGGGTTGCTATCAGTCAGGATTTGGCCCAGAAGTTGATTGAGAGCATGCCCAGTCGAATTGCAGAGGTCCTGAAAAAGAAGGGCCAACATTACAAATACTGACTCTTTGCATAAATGTCATGTAATTGTCGAGAAAAGCCTTTGAAACGTATGAAGTGCTTGTATTTATATTTCAGTACATCGCAGAAACAACTGAAACAAAGATCAAAAAGCAGTTTAGCAGCAAACTTTGTGAAAACTAATATTTGTGTCATTCTCAAAACTTTTGGCCACAACTGTACACTATGGCTTTAAAAAGTCTGAAACGCTATTTGTATTAAATATCGTTGTTATTTTGTGTAAAAATAAAATAATAAAAGGGTGGTTTATTCTGCTGTGGCAACCCCTGAAAAACAGGGACTAAGCCGAAAGAGAGTAATAAAAGAAAGAATAAAAGCAAAAATAATAATTTCAGATTTTAGTTGCCCTCATTTTCTCTCTCTCTCTCTCTCTCTCTCTCTCTCTCTCTCTCTCAATTCAATTCAATAATTGCTTTATTGGCATGACAAATGTTACAAATGTATTGCCAAAGCATTTATAAAGTTTACATTAAAAAATAAATAAAAGAACATACATATA
This sequence comes from Danio jaintianensis, assembly GCA_903798115.1. NCBI lineage: Eukaryota > Metazoa > Chordata > Actinopteri > Cypriniformes > Danionidae > Danio > Danio jaintianensis. The sequence goes on from CAIGQV010019084.1 coordinate 1,266,514, forward strand.
TTTTAAAAAGCAAACAGTAAACACAGTAAATAGTAGTAGTAATAAAAAAATATATATATATACACATAATTAAATAAATAATATATCATATTATTAGTCAATATATCATATATTATTCAATATATCATATTCATTTATATCATATTATTCATATATATATATATAAAATGGATCACAATACACTGTACATTTAACGATCAACATTTTAGGATAAAACAGTAATAAAAACAAAAATAATCAGTATATTTACAATGATTCATTTATAATAATCTAGATGTGTGTGTGTGTGCGTGTGTGTGTGTGTGTGTGTGTGTGTGTGTGTGTGTGTGTGTGTGTGCGCGCGTGCGTGTGTGTTTGCGAGCGCATCACTGATGTTTTTATTGGTCTCCTCTCTCTTTTTGTGACAGGCATGAATGTATTGTGCCGCTAGAAGGATACAGTCAGTTTTTTCCCCTAGTAAATACTGCAGTTGTGTTGTATTGTCTACCTCAGTGAATTGAGGGTAAATGCTCTGGAGTTTGGGGTAGAATGTTTCTCTGATGTGCTGATAGTTTGTGCAGCGGGTGAGGAAGTGTTCCTCCGTCTCTACCTCTGCCTGGGCACAGTGTGGGCAGATGCGGCTCTCTCTGGGTTGCCAGTTCTGTCTGTATCGGCCCGTCTCTACAGTCAGACTGTGAGCACTCAGCCTGTATTTGGTCAGTGTTGCTCTTAATTTACTGTCCTTTACTGCACTCAGATATGTTGCTGTCGTATAATCTCTATTTAGGTCTAAATAACATTGAAGTTTACTTTGTTTTCCTGCTGCTTCATTCCAGTAAATCAAATACTCTTCTTTTCGTGCATTTATCATTTGATTGGCTTTAGTTCTGTGGATGAGCACGTCCGTGTCCTGATGCTGCCTGCTGTTAGTCATATTTGCTATGTTGGTTTGTGTTTGCAGCTTCAGGACCATCTGAATCAGGGGGCTTTTTTCAGTGTCCATTTCTTGGTTTTTGAGGGCTTTAAAATGATAAGAGTTGGGGTCACTCATTTTTATATGTTTCCAAAATTTGACGGCCCGTTTCTCGTAGAGGATACTGGCCTAGTTCTGCCCTGCATGCATTGCTGGGCGTGTTCCTCTGTACCCTGAGGATGCTCCTACAGAACTCTGCATGTAGGCTTTCAATTGGATTTTTATCCCATTTATCAAACTCATGACTGAGGAGAGGACCCCACACTTCACTCCCGTATAGCACTATAGGTTCAATCACTGACTGGAAAATTTTGAGCCAGATTCCAACTGGAATTTCTATTTGTGTTGATTTTTTAATGGCGTAAAAAGCCCTTCTTGCTTTCTCTTTCAGTTCATTCACAGCCAAATTTAGTCTTCCATTAGCACTTATTTTCAACCCAAGGTATGTGTAGCTTGTGGCAGGTTCAATTTTTGTCATACCAAGGGTGAAGTTGTATTTCTTTCCCTGACATCTGGGTTTTTTCTGGAATATTAGGGTTTTGGTTTTCTTTGGGTTAACGGTCAGGGCCCAGGTCTGACAGAAGCTGTGCAGGATATCCAGCTGCTGCTGTAGACCCTCTTCTGTTGGCGACAGCAGCACCAGATCATCTGCAAACAGCAGGAACTTCATACTGGAGTCGTATAGTGTGAGACCCGGCGTATCTGCTTGCTCTAGGAGCATTGCTAATTGATTGATGTAAATATTGAAGAGGGTCGGTGACAGTGGACAGCCCTGTCTCACACCCCGTCCCTGAGTGAAGAATTCTGTTCGCTTATTTCCAATTTTAATTGCGCACTGATTGTTGGAATACATTGTTTTTATAATGTTGTATGTTTTACCGCCAATACCTGATTCTAGAAGTTTAGACCGCAAACCTTCATGCCAAATTGAATCAAACGCTTTCTGAAAATCTACAACGCAAGCAAATATTTTGTTTTTGTTTTGATTGACGTATTTGTCAATCAGAGTCTGAAGGGTGAAGATATGGTCTGATGTTCTGTAATTTGGCAGAAACCCAATCTGACTTTTGCTGAGGACATTGTGCTCTGTAAGGAAGCCTATGAGTCTGGTGTTAATGATGCTGCAGAACAGCTTCCCCAGATTACTGCTCACACAGATGCCTCTGTAATTGTTAGGGTCTGATTTGTCTCCACTTTTGAATATGGGCGTTATTAATCCTTTATTCCATATGTCAGGAAATTGACCAGCACTCAGAACCAAATTAAACAGTTTCATTATAGCCAATTGGAATTTGTGATTTATGTTTTTAATCATTTCATTAAGGATACCGTCTGGACCACTTGCCTTTTTTGTTTGTAGGACTTGTATTTTATCTGCTAGCTCTTTTTTTGTGATTGGGTAGTCTAACGGATTTTGGTATTTGCCAAATATTTGCTCTGTATGGGTTAACTTATTATATATATGCGATTGTTCCGTACTCATGTTTATTTTACTAAACAGTTTCTCAAAGTGGTTTTTCCAGGTGTCTCCATTTTGTATTGTTAGCTGTTCATGTTTCTTTTTATTAAGGAGGTTCCAGTTGTCCCAGAAATTGCTTGAATCCACAGATTCTTCCATTGTTTTTAGCTGTTTCTGGATGTACTCTTCTTTCTTTTTTCTGATTGTGTTTTTATATTTTTTAAGCTCCTCGCAGTACCGAAGACGTACATCTGTATTCTCTGGTTGTCTGTGTTTTTGATTTGCTAGTTGTCTTAAGTTTTTCCTTATTGTTTTACAATCAAAGTCATACCATTTTTCATTCTCTTGTTTTTGTTTAAAATTTTTCTTAGTAGTTTTAATATTAGATATTGTTGCCAAATAATCAAATATGTAATTTATGTTTTCTACAGCTAGATTAACACCATCTCCATTAGGAAGATAACTATTTTCCATAAATTCATCCAAAAGTAAACCTATTTGGGGGTCTTCAATTGCGTTACTGTATTTTTCAGAGCTGTCTTGTACCCATCTATAATTATTTATAATGTTATACAATTTACTGGATTGTGAAAATATATTAGTATTCTTGTTCCTTTTTATATAAAGTGTAATTTGGCTGTGATCTGATAGAGGTGTTAGTGGTTTAACAGTGAATGCACTGAAAGAGAACAGATCTAAATCTGTGATCATGTAGTCAACTGCTGAGCTACCGAGAAATGAGCTGTAGGTGTATCTCCCCAGAGAGTCTCCTCTCACCCTGCCATTGACCAGATACAGACCGAGGCTTCGACAGAGCTCAAGTAGGAGCTTTCCGTTCTTATTTATTTGGGCATCAGAGTTATTCCTAGAGGTATTTGAACTGTTTTGTTGATAACTCTGTCCAAATATGTACTTATTCCCACTGTCTGTGGTACAGTCAGTTAAGGACCCTGTTCTAGCGTTGAGATCTCCACACAGCAGCACACTTCCCTGGGCCTGGAAGTGGATTATTTGAGTCTGGATGGTCTCAAAGATGTTTTCATTATAGTATGGAGATTCGGATGGAGGAATGTAAAGAGCACATAAGAATATGTCCTTTTTCGTTTGACTGAGCTGATTGTCTATTTTGAGCCAGATATGAGATTCTTCTTTTTTAATTAATTTGATGTATTTATCGATTTGGAGTTTGTGCCAGATTATTGTGCCCCCCGAATCTCTACCATGTTTAATTTTTTCATGTTTTTTAGATTAAATAAATATTTCACGGTATCCTGGGGGACAAAGAGTGACCTCATCAGTTCTGCGCCATGTTTCCTGAAGTATTATGATGTCTATGTCTGAAATGCTTTTCTTAAAATCCAAGGTGTTGACTTTACACCCAAGACTGGATGAGTTAACACCCTGAATATTCCACAGTGAGATCGTCAGCGGTTTCATTTGGTCAACAAACAATTTTAACATTCCTCTAGAATAGAACCAATCCATATAAACCTTAAAATACCTAAATATCATATACAGTCATTTATATTAACAAGATTATCTAGAGTACAAGCAAATTTGAGTATTTTACTCACAACTATTCCATCAGCCGTGAGCAGATTAAATTGAGCATGTGTTTGATCTCTCTCAGACTGGTGCTGTGTGTGTCCACTGGCTGTTTTAGTGCTGCAGCGTAGCTCAGTTTTCCCTGTTCTTGTCTGTGACTGTTGGGCTGTAAAGCAGGCGTCTGCTTTGTCCAGGTGTTATCACCCATCACAGAGGCTCCTCTGAGTCCAAGCTGTTTCCTCTGCTGGTGGTGTGGTGGTACTACAAGATTCTGCCGTTGTTGATGGTGGTGTGGGGCTGGCTGAGGGTGTGGAGGCTGGGGGCGTGGGTACTGAGGGTGTAGGTATGCTGGCATTTGGTGTGGGTGCTGAGGGCGTGGGTGCACTGGCAGAGGGCGTGGATGCTGAGAGTGTGGGTGCGCTGGCACAGGGCGTGGATGCTGATGGTTTGCTGGCACAGGGCGTGGGTGCACTGGCACAGGGCGTGGATGCTGAGGGTGTGGGTGCGCTGGCACAGGGCGTGGATGCTGATGGTCTGCTGGCACAGGGCGTGGATGCTGAGGGTGCGGGTGCGCTGGCACAGGGCGTGGATGCTGACGGTCTGCTGGTACAGGGCGTGGATGCTGAGGGTGTGGGTGCACTGCCACAGGGCGTGGATGCTGATGGTCTGCTGGCACAGGGCGTGGATGCTGAGGGTGTGGGTGCGCTGACACAGGGCGTAGATGCTGATGGTCTGCTGGCACAGGGCGTGGGTGCACTGGCACAGGGCGTGGGTGCTGATGGTCTGCTGGCACAGGACGTGGGTGCTGATGGTGTGGGTGCTGCTGGTGGATTCTCAAAGATGCAGGATAGGGCTCAGCCGGATGTGGGTAAGAGGCACTGTGTGGTGATGCTGGAATAGCGTGTGTTTTAGATTGAGGATGGTGAAGTTCTCTTCTGCTCTTTGAGGGACTGTCTGGGGTACGACCAAGAGCAACATCTTTAAGATTTTTAGCAAACACATGCACATTGTCTCTATGCAGATGGACGTGGTCTTGAAGATGGTGAATGCCCAGTGTAGGGTGATGTGCGATGCAAATGTTTGGTATTTCAGCACATCTACGTGAGATCTCTGTGTTCACTCTCTGTATAGTCCGCCAGTGGAAATCAGTTCTGGGTAGAAGGTTGGAGATGATTATTTTTGAAGATGGGAAAACCTCTGTTGCTTTAATTGCTACTTGTGTAATGGCCTGTGCAACTCTTTCTTGTTGTGTCTTCAGGTCATTTGTCCCCACATGTATGATAATGTGGCTGGGATTACCAAGTTCCTCTTTGTCCAGCTGAAGAAGGGCACTAGCTGTGTTTGGGCACCAGCGTTTCAATGTTTTGTGTCTGGGAAATAGCCGTTTCTCATTGATGTGCTTGCCATTTGAGTCCATTAAAATAACTATTTCTGCCTTTCTGGATGTGTTCTCCTGATCTCGGGGGTGTTTGGGCTCATGTGTGTCTGCTCTCTGTGTGTTTGTCTCAGGTGGTGTCTGGCTGGTGCTCGATGTAGGCTGAGTGAGGGTTTCTGTGTGTTCTCTCAGGCTTTGTATTTCTTTCTCTCTGAGGATTAATTCTTCTTTTACAGTTGTCAGCTCAGTGTTTAATGTGTTTTTGTCCTGCTGTAATTTGTTTATTTCTCCTCTCAGTTCTTCAACACTATCCTTGTATTCTCGTGTGAGCTGCTGCAGTTTGTGTTTTCAAGTTGTTGAAGGCGTTTGTTAGATGTTGTCTGTGAGAGCACCAGTTCTCGGAGCTCCACCAGCTCCACCTCTTGTAGAGACAGGCTGTTGCGTATCTGAGTGACCGACTGCTCCAGCTGGGCATCACAATCCATGATCGGCTCCTCCAGCTCTATGTCCAGCTCCAGCCTGGAGCTCCTGCCTTTAGCACTGCTGTCTGCTCTCTCTGATTGTCTCTCTTGCTCTACCAGTGATTTGAGCTCATTAAAATGATCTTGAACAGAGATGAGGCAGACTTCATTTCCCTGAAACATTATTGTTCCATTGTGGTATATATTTACGGTTAAAGAGGTGGTGTCACTTTCTTCATCATGAATTTGGATTTGTCTTCCATTACAGATGCCATGCTTTTTAAAGTTCTTGTAATAGAGACAGATAGCTTTGTGCCAAGCATTGCCATTTTCTGTGTACAGCAGCAAATTAGTGATGGTGGATGTGTCTCCTTTTTGGCAAAAGTCGGCCATTAGGGTCTCAGGGTGTGTCCAGAGCAGCTGGTGTTTGTATATCTTCCTGTCCTTCGCACTCTTCACTCTGTGTGGGTATGTGATGGTTTGGCTGTGGGGGAGGGGCACAGAGGATGCTGCTGCTGCCATTTTTAACTGTCACTCTTCTCTCGCTCACTGATATTTTATTAATTTGGCTTTAGTTTGAAGTTTTGTCTTCCCTGTTTGTTGATTGAAGCTTGTTCTGAGATGATTTCTCTTACTGGATCCTTAATATTCACAATAATGCTGCTTCTTAGTTGTTTATATTTAAATCCGACGGTCAGTTATGTTATCCTTTTTTGTTTATATCTTCAATTTATCATCACTATAATGTAGTTTTGTTTGATTTTGTCTTGCCTTATTGTTGATTGAAGAGCTTGATCTTAGATGATTTCTTCTGTGTGATTTTGTTGTCCTAGATGTTTCCAGAGACTCAAAAAACTGCTGTCCTTAGTTGTTTGTTTTCAAAAAATATATGCATAAAAACTGATTATCAGTTATTCTCTTATCCTTTTTGTATTTGTCTTCAATTTATCTGTTTGTATCCAGTTTATCTTCACTTTTATGTAGGTTTTGTCTGGGTTGGTTCCTTCAAGAGTTGAAAAAATTGTTGAGTTTTAGGAGCTCAAGTGGAGCATGACCTCTCATTCAAATGGAATTCTCTCTCTC
>CAIGQV010019084.1:1273788-1289678 GCA_903798115.1 Danio jaintianensis
GAAATATAAGTGTCCTGGCTGGAAATACTGTGGATTGACAAAGTATGGGTTTTAGTTTGTAATTACAGAGAGTAACATCAGCATGTTTTTACTGCACTTGTATGTTTCAAGATTTAACACCAAGCTATCAGCTAATCAAATGTTCTGTCATTTAAGGTAATTATCAGTTTCCTTCAGAATCAGTTCTAAAAACTCAACACATGAATCTGTCCAGTGTGGACACAGTCTTTATCAATCCACACTGCTCAAGTTTGAAGATGTCTGTTCGAAGAAATCAAATTGGACAGCATGAAATTGAGGGCATCCTCAAAGTCACGGCCCGTTCAACTCTGATATACCATCTGCTCATTGCAACACTTTTACAAGCCCTTATTAATCAGGCAGGACCCGCCAACATAAAAAAATGTCTTCACAGCACAACATAATATGATTTTCATATGGAGATCAGCCTGTGTATATGAACTCTGATTTATATTGCAAAGTATCTTCTTTGTTTCAAATCTGATCTGCTCAAGTGTGAAGTAAATTAAATCTATATTTCTCCAGGGAGTCATTCCTTTGTGTTATATACACATGAGTCAGTGATGGGGCCATATTTCAGCATATTTGTGCACTTGGGACCCTGATGGCGACATAATGCTGCAGGGTCACTGCCTCCATCTCTTTAGTGTGTCCCACGGTTTAAATTGCAAAGGTTAATGATATTGCTCATATTAAGATACACATCTTCAGCTCTCTAGAGGCAGAGTTGGTTTGTTTTTAGCTTCTAAAACATACTTATCTTTTTAACATTTAGTAAATTTAGAAGATTTGTTAATGTGACATTGCTCCTTTTGATGTTCAAAATATAAATGTCAACATGTCATTGGATTTTAACCGGATGTTCACGTTTGATTTGCTTTAAATGTGCCTTCACAAGCTATCAGAATTATCATAAATACGATAATTTCCTAATCAGAAATTGGACAGGTTTTCATGTCTTTTCTAGTCTTCATGTTACAGCTGCATGATCCTGGATAAACTGATCATTTCTTGAAGATTTAAAAATATATATATTTTGACTTTTGTCAATAGAAATTATTATTGTCCTATTCTATCTGTTTAAAATGTTATATTCATAAATATTTTCATTGGATATTTATGATTCAATTATTTGCTTAAAAAGACTTCATTTGTTTCATTAATGAAGGAATCAGCATTTTTGAAAGATACTCTTGAACAGATGAATCAGTGACATACATTTTTTTTAAGGTTGCTTGCGGTCACATATTGGTGAAACAATGATGTTGCTACATCCTTCATTTGAAACTCAAGTTAATTTCAAAAGGTGATTTACTCTATTTTAATCGCTACTATAGACATCTATAAACTGTTGTCCTAATATTTTTTTTGTGACAATATGATAACACAGAAGCATTAAGAACACAAAAGTAACAAAACTGTGTGAATGAAAAAACTAAAGACAGAAGCTATTTCATAATGATTAATGACAACTGCTGTCATTCAGCGAAATGCAGATCTGTATTATTGCACTTATAAAATTGGAAATCTCTGTCATTTACGAATAAGATCACTTTGGAGTTTGAATCAAGATTGCTATATTTTTGTCGTTAATTGTTCAGCTTTATATATCCAAATAACAATTTGATACATATTGTATGTTTTATACATAGCATGTATTTGACTGAAATTCTAGATAGAGCTGTGGAAGTGTACAGAAGATGTACACTTATTATTATTGTAATCATAATTAAATGTCAAGATGGTTGACAACAAACATGATGCTATTCATTTTAGTTAGAAACCGAAGGCAAACGTTTCTTTAAGTTTCTTTAAAACATGTTCTAAACGTTTCTTTAAACATTTATTCAAGTTACAGGTACAGTAAGAATGAATCAGGCATCTTCCATGATTTCTTAAGTTTTTATATCAACAAAGTATTTATAATTATTAAATCAGTCAAAAAGTGCTTCTGGGGTAATTAATGTGTTGGTGCTCTTTGAATAGGGGATTTATAAGATAAACAACAAAATCATAAGCCCGATGTTGGCAAGTTTTGCCAAAACGCGTAGGTGCGGTGCACGGTGCTGTTTAAAAAAAAAAAAAAATTTATAATTGCCTTGTTAGTAGAGGCTTTTTAATTTTTTCACTTACTTTTCAAGTGCCTTAGACTTATGATTTTGTTGTTTTATTTATAATTAAAATTTCAGATCAAGTCATACATTTCCATTTGCACATGTTGGCAGTGTTAGTAGTTTTGTGTTAAGGTATTTCATAAATTCAATTTTTTAGTTCAATAACTGGTACTAAAAAAAGCACCCATCTTTTTTAAGATTGCATTTTGTGACATCATGTGCTGTTTTTGGTTCTTTTAGATCTCTTTGGTCTGTGTTGTGTTCATATTTGACTCAAATTGCACTAGATTAAATAGAAGTGGACCAACAACCATTTTTTAGGGCTTTCGGTCAGCTTAATTGGTTTGCGCCAATGTTTGGATGCAGTGTCCACATGTAAACAAACCACACTAACAGAGCAATCGCATCAGAATCCCATTTGTGTCTAGCTTATCTAGACCTTTTGGTTACTTCAGGTTGTCTCTTCAAAAGCAATCTCTATTTAACAATTTGGTTAATCAGATTTTACCTAAAAAATACTGTAGACAATATGATGAAACAGAAGATTGAGATTTGTTTTTTCTGTAGAACAATGAACCTTTTTAAGAAAGTCATTTCTCGACTATTCTGGTTGTATCTTGTAATCCTGAAACTGAGATTGCGGGACATTGTGATGCATTCTCTCTTTCGTTTACAGAGTCATAACTTGTTCCATTAAACTCTCCATCACAGCCTCTTATTTTATTAGGGTTCATTTGAGAAGGAAGTAATAAGGTGAGATGCAGTTCCACGTCATCTGGCCTTTATCTCAGCATGTCCATCTCCCGCCCTCTCCCACCTCCAGCGAGTGGGGCTCCGCTGCACTGCAGGTGGAGAATGAAAATATGAGGGTTGCGTAGAGGATCCAGACAACTGATGGTGCCAGATAAGAACTCACTCAGGGAGGTAAAGGATTTCAGCCAGATCTAACACAGCACAACGCTTGCAGGCCTCTTCATCATTTCTGTGAGCACTTCTTGTATTACAGTAATTGAGAATCGCACTGCATTTTCAAACTGCTGAATCTGTACTAAGCAGGCACTATGTGGTGTTACCAGATTTTTGTCTAGATATGTTCATACCTGAGATAGAAATCGGAATCACACGGAATGACGTTGAATGATGCATGAATTTTATTCCTCTTGGATTTATTTTGATGTAAGTGTTATGGTAGGTTAAGAATGGCATGGAAAAGGCAGGAAATAGTTGAGTAGCACTGCAAACATTTTTGGCACATATTCGGTGTTTGTTTCTTGCTTGTTGTGGCACATGCATTTTTTTTCCCAGCTTGTTTTATTTCATGTATGTGTTGGTGGGGTGGTCCTGAAAAAATACAGTTCAATTTGTATTATATTTGTCATAGGCAATACGAGAGGCTGACATTGTTTAAATAACAGTTTATAAAGCTGTCAGGAGTTGATGGGGTGGACAGTAAATGGTGACATATTACTGGCTGACAGAAATCAAATTCCATAAAAGTGAAATTGAAAACACCCTAAAGCCTCGGTACTGCCAAGTAGACAGTTTATTTTAAAGTTCTCACAAGAGGGAGAAAAACTTGCCAGAGCTGTTTGTTGCAGTTTATTTTGGAAAACAACTGAGAGAAATAAAGCAATCTTGGTATGAGGTCAACCATAAGCTATGCCGGCCATTTTTTTTGTTTTTAGAGGGCTCATATTGTCACATGTACAGATTCAGATTTATCGGGTATTTTCAGTGCTTTGAGATGAATGTGTCATGCAGTGTGCAGCCGAATTCAAGACCCAGTTTAGGACTATGGCTGTTTTTCCAGTATTATACCTGTTGTCCATTTATTATGTGTTATTGCTTGGTTTCAAATAGAGGCAATATGAGGAAAATAAAATGTAGAAATTTTATGTATAAATGAATGAGAGAATTTGGAACATTTGATATGGTGTCTTCACTTGAGTGCCTGAAGAATGTTCAGGCACTCAATTAAAAAACAAGCCAATGTCCTTATTGATTTACTGCCTAGTTTTCTTATTCTACCAAATTGTGGACCAAAATGAAACTATTGTTCAGAGGTCAGAAGGTTTTTTTAACCTATGTTTATTTGTAGTGATTTATGCTTCTTGAATTCCGCATTTTGCATATACAATACATTGAAAACAGTAATTTGGCGAATTATTTTTCAGTTGAAATTTCAGTAGTCATTACTTCATTGTCACACAATTGAAATGACATGAAAATGACCAACCAAAAGAATATGAAAAACAGGTCAATTGAAACCCAAGACTTCACACAGGGTCATTAATATGCATGCACCAGGTTTAGTTTGATTGGCCACAACATTTTATAATGAGATTACAACAATATCTCCCCCTCCTTTATTTTTAAGTTTTATCTAAGCTTGTATTAATCAGGTATGTGGGAAAAGCAAAAGAGGTAGGGATGCTAAAAAGGAACAGTTTTGTGAAGCAGGCAGCCAAGCATGACCTTGGAGTGTTCACAAATCTTCAGAATGCAAAATGTGGGATATACAGATTGTACAGGTACATTTATTCAGTGCCATCCATAAAAGGCATAAGGTCTGCTTAAATGTATGTTTTGTTAGTTTAACAGGTTTATTGTGACGTAAACTCTTTAGTATACAATCACTGGCCACTTTATTAGGTACACCTCTCTAACTGCTTGTTAACGCAAATTTCTAGTCAGTCAATCACATGGCAGCAACTCAATGCATTTAGACATGTAGACATGATCAAGACGATGGGCTGCAGTTCAAACCGAGCATCAGAATGGGGAAGAAAGGTGATTTAAGTGACTTTGAATGTGGCATGGTTGTTGGTGCCAGACCGGATGGTCTGAGTATTTCAGAAACTGCTGATCTACTGGGGTTTTCACACACAACCATCTCTGTTGATTGGCAAATGTCTTGTTGATGCCAGAGCTCAGAGGAGAATGGCCAGACTGATTCGAGCTGATAGAAAGGCAACAGTAACTCAAATAACCACTCATTACAACCGAGGTATGCAGAAGAGCATCTCTGAACACACAACACGTCGAACCTTGAGGCGGATGGTCTACAGCAGCAGAAGACCACACCGGGTGCCACTCCTGTCAGCTAAGAACAGGAAATTGAGGCTACAATTCGCACAGGCTCACCAAAATTGGACAATAAAAGATTGGAAAAACGTTGCCTGGTCTGATGAGTCTCGATTTCTGCTGCGACATTCGGATGGTAGGGTCAGAATTAGGGTCAGAATTTGAAAGCATGGATCCATTTTGCCTTGTATCAACTGTTTATGCTGGTGGTGGTGGTGTAATGGTGTGGGGGATATGTTCTTGGCACACTTTGGACTCATTAGTACCAATTGAGCATCGTGTCAACGCCACAGCCTACCTGAGTATTGTTGCTGACCATGTCCATCCCTTTATGACCACAGTGTACCCATCTTCTGATGGCTACTTCCAGCAGGATATCAGCAGCGCCATGTCATAAAGCGTGACTCATCTCAGACTGGTTTCTTGAACATGACAATGAGTTCACTGCACTTAAATGGCCTCCACTGTCACCAGATCTCAATCCAATAGAACACCTTTGGGATGTGGTGGAAAGGGAGATTTGCATCATGGATGTGCAGTCGACAAATCTGCAGCAACTGCGTGATGCTATCATGTCTATATGGACCAAAATCTTTTAGGAATATTTTTCCAGTACCTTGTTGAATCTATGCCACGAAGGATTAAGGCAGTTCTGAAGGCAAAAGGGGGTCCAACCCGGTACTAGTAAGGTGTACCTAATAAAGTGACTGGTGAGTGTAAGTGTTTAATAAAAGTCTATGCATTGTGTCGCTCAGTTCTTACTTGGATTTTACTGGAGTTAAAGGATAGCAATAAACTATAAAACTCTATATTAATTCCTGTCTGTGTGTTACATACACACCTTTCAACTATAAATACATATTTGTTGGTCCTGTTTGTTGAGTATAATTATAATCAAGCCTATATTTCATCCACAACACAACTCAGCAGCAAAGTAGGTTATACTCTTGTTGCAAAAAGGATAGTTTATTTACTACTTCTTGCTAACATAAACCTCTCTACTGCTTCAGTTGAAAAGACTGTCGTTTACTCAATTTCTCAAAATATTTTTTGACAAATTAAGTATTATCATTTTGCATGTCTTTTTCAGAGTACATCACACCATGTTTGTGTGTAAGTGTGTGTGAGAGAGAGAGCAGCACTGACATTCGCTGCAGACTGTAGGCAGAGCTCATTAATATTCATGACTGTTCCAAATATGGTCAAAACGGTGCTTTTCATTCTGAGTAATTTCTGTGGTTCTGAACGACCATAAAGAAATATTTCTGGAGAATTTTTGAACTTACCTAAGCCACATACCTACTATGCAGATATCAGAGAACAATTTAACATATTGAATTAATGTACTACATGGCACCTTTAATATACAGTGAAACAGAACTTCAGTAAAATAATTATTATTGCTAAATTTTAAAAATAAAAATAAAGACAAATATATTAATTGAAACGTTATTGACCCAAAACGTAGTTAAATGTGTCAAATCAAATTGTACATTGTATGTTTTGTCATATTTGTCATGTTTTACAAATTTGAAAATTGTGATGCAAATGAGATCACACAATGTCGAATTCTGCACTTGCAAGCTAAAAAAGTAATCTTGTGTCTCTTGATTCTTTGAGTCTTTATGTGTTGTTGACTCTTATTTTCTCCTCCTGTCCCAAACTCATATTCCTCTGAAACAGATGCCTAGTGGAAATGGCCGCCTGTCCAGCCATAACGTGTCTCCCCAGTACCGCACACACTCCTACTATTCATCTTACCTGAGTCAGGGGCTCGGCGCCGCATGTGTCCAACCCAGCACCTGCCCTGAGCCCAAAGCAGCAGGTCAGTCACGCACACACAGACACACTCACACACACTTTTTGGACCATAAACTTTTATCCGGAGATTACCAACAGTGTGAGCAAGTACATCTGAGGGAGGTTCATACTCTGAGTCAAGGGCGCTGTAAAATTTATAAAAATAAATAAATTCAAAGGTAAAACTTTTATGATGGTCATTTGTTCTGGTGACTTCAGATTTAAAGAGACAAGGACCATGTGCCACAGTCTTAGAATATATAAATCATTATCATGTATTAAAAAGAAACAATTAAATTATGTGCTTCGTAAAGGTGCGCAGTACTGAATTGTAACTGTTAAAATTATTTACAGATTTTAGAAACAAATAGAAAACAATACTTTCCACCTGTCCAAGCTAATTCTGAGTTCTGAAAGATATTTTAGCACTCAGATTAAAGTATGAATATGATTATGGCATTTGTGTGATCCACCATTCCCGTATACGTCCAAGCTTGCCACCTGCCCTGGGTGTTAATGATTTTTGCATGCTGATTTCCAGTGGTTTCAACATGAGGGTGCCTGTCACCCCCACTATCACTGCAGGGGGTGTTATGTTCCATTACAATGCAAAACACTCCAAGCTGGGTGGTCCAAGCTCCAAAACACCCATACACAGAAACCAGCGATCTATTATTTGTTTCCTGTACATATTGTTTATACAGTGCATTAATGCAGGGGTTTTAAGGTTGTGGACCCAGTCTTAGTGAACCAAAAAAAAAAGGGATTTTATAATTTTCTAGCAATTTAAATTATTATTTTGTTACAGTTATTGTTTGAAATATAATGAATAATTGTTTTTTTTTATGTTTTTCTTTTTACACAAATATTTTTATTAATAATTGTTACAGATTATTATTATTATTATTATTATTAACTAAATGTTTTAAAAACGATTAACACATTTTAAGTGTTTGACAGTGATGACATTTTCTTTTTTATTATTATTAAATTGCAGTTATTTATTGATTGATTTAAATCCCATAACAGAAAAAAGCATAATATAATATTTTGCATAGAAGTAACACAATTTTTTTTGTAAAAAGTGCTCATTTAAAAAAAAAAAATCTGATAGATAAAAATTTTTTTATGCTTAATGTCTTTAAGGAAAATGTTCATTTCAATTATTTTCTACTTAATTATACAGAGAAGAGTTCTTTCTAGAGTTATTTTTTGTGCACTGTCCTATAGGACAGAAATGATATTAGGATATCAAACAGATAAAAAGGGTAATATAATGAATTCCTGATTTTACATTTATTTAAATTATTTAAGCCAATGATATACATGTGATAACATAAGCAATAGTGTTTTTTTTCCCCAAACGTCTGCAAAAGTAAAATTGCACAACAGTTCAATAAACAAGTAATTTTCATAGACTTTTGGAGATATATCCTGCTTTCGCTGTTAAAGAAAACAGAACAAACAGCAGAACCTCTGCGTTTCTGAGCAGCACAGACTCAGTGTATTTGTGCAAATCAGATAAATTATTTGTCTAATTATTATTAGACTAGTCATTCATAAATACAGTTGACATACTGTATTAAATGGATTAGCATTCTGAATGAATCCATTAAATGAAAGATCCAACTAATTTATTAGGACAGAGACTTTTCTCAACTCACTGGGAGTTTTAGCTTCAAAAGAGGACAAAATATTGTTCATCCATGGCTTCATTGGTCAGTGTTATTTCAGTGGTTACCTCTAATTTTAAATCATTGCTGATAGTTCAGTTTGTAATAAATCGAATCAGCACTTTGCTCATGTACTGACATTTTCATCTTTTCCTGTTTCTTAAAAAAATTTGCCATCTGCAAATCTGTAATCTGCCAACTTACCTATTGAAATCGGACATGAAAAATCAACATTGATGATTCACCGTTAGCAATAAATAGCAAACATTCAGGTTTAATTGCTTTCATAACAGCATTACACTAAGATACAGTGGCGTCTGGATTTCAGAAAGCTTGTCTTTTGAGTCCTCTGTACTGCCTCCAGTGCCTGTGCGCCGGGTATTTATTTTCCCTTGCGGTGGGGTAATCAGTTGGCCAAATATGAGGCCAAATAACCTTCAGGAGTGCGACGCTGTCCTTTGCGAGCGGCCCCCACAGCTGTCTCTGGAAAATTGCCTCTGGGGTTAGTGAGCGGGAACAAGTTAAGATTTACAAACAATGATGAAGCTTGTCATGCGTCTTTCTCCATCCGTCACGAGCGGCGGCCTGCCGGGGCGTCGAAGTGTTCTTCATAAAGCTCAGCTCGCTGTGAAATACACCCCTGTGCGCTCTTTACTGCTGGGAGCTCGTCAGCAGCGCTCTGCCATAAATTGCCTGGGCCGGAGGTGACACTGCACTCTATCACCCGCCGGGGCAGTCTTACCTCCGCCCGCAGCCGCCCCCACCCGCACCAGCCGCCCGACCCGTTAGATGATGTGCCCGCTGTGAGTTATGTAGGAATTTCAGTGTTATACGAGACAGTCTATGGCTTTTACCATTTTCTCTCATACTCTGTTTTTCTTTTCTTTTTTTGTTGTTTATTATCAGAGAATTCAAAGTTAGTTTTGTTTGCAGACTGGGCCAAGTTTACCGTTTTGGATGGAGTGGACAGGGGGCTTTCTCTGCACTAACAAGCATATTTTAAGAATATGTTTGGTTTACTGAATAATTTGGTTTCTGTGGTTCACCCACACCGCCAAAAAATATAGGTGGGGTTTGCTTTTTTATTTGCTAATTTTTCTGAGTAGACATGACCTTTAAAGGAAGTGCGAAGCTAAATGGATACACTCATTTTAGTAATTTATGTTTAAGGTTTTATCAATGTTGTTTATTATTCACTGAACTCTTGTTCTTAATCAATATTTTATGAATTTATTGGTGTAGTGAGGGAAGAATTTTAGTCATATGGTATGTTTGAGTAAAATAAACTAGGTTATATAATTAGCACTGCTAATTCCTTAGCTTTGCATTTTTTACAGTACTCATTTAAGATAGAACTGGCTAAAAAAAGGTGATTACATGAGTTAAGGTAACATATAGGGTAGGTTTAGGATTCTATTTATTGCTTAGTTATAGTACATTTTATGATAAGTACATGTAAAGTACATATGGTACTGAATTGTTACATAAAGTGCTACCAGTTATTGTCGAGTTAGTGCTGTTTAACTACCCAACAGTTGTTCTTTTGGACTTTTTTTATTAAGAATGGTTGTTTATGCTTTAATACACTATTTTCACATTTTAAAAAAGGATTGCTTCTCGTTCAAACTACTTATTTAAAATGGGTTTAAACAACACAATTCTAAAGGTTTCTATTGGGACAACTTATTGTTTTATGTTCAATCCACTTAAATTTGTAAAAAATTGATTGTTAACTTAATTGATTTGTGTTGTGACAACATGAAGGAATTGTTTGGAACCCAGCATTTTTTACAGTGCATATATTGGATGCCAACCTTCATTTATTATGTTATTCTTGACCATTTGGGTCTATTATCACTGTTGCCACCCCCCGCCCCCCTTTTTTGGACATATAACTATGCTAATTTCAAGAATTTCCTTAACTTGTGCCAAGCTAATGCCATGCTGTTTTTTGAAATGCATGTAATTTTAGAATAGTACTTATTTAGGATTGTTGAATTGTAATCCCATAACTTACTGTATAGCACAAAAAAAAATAATCTTGGATTTTTGAATCCTAACTTGGATCAAATATGAATGTTTCTCATTTTTCATACTTCTAAACTATCGTATGCTGTTTTTGGTAAAGATAGTGTGGTGTGTGTTCACCTTGAAAATGCAAAAATAAAATTCAGTTCAATGAAATGCCCTTCAAGTACTCAGATGTTGCACACATGATGCTCTCGACTATCTATCAGACTCTGATGTTCAATGACAAAATAACTTTAAAAAATTCATACTCTCAACAATGCCTTATTTTAGGGCACATGTTGGTTTGTGTTGCTGTCTATTAGTAATTTAAGCATTTATTTGAATACAAATATGGTGAAGAGTTTTATACACAAGTTGTTTATTACACATTCCAGTTACATCGATACTTGATTTAAAATAATATGTAATGGGATTTTGACATGCATTTATCAGTCTGATGATGTTTACCAACCACAGGTTTAATGGATGTAATTCTTCTTGGTCAGAATATGATATTTTAGGGGCAGACCACCCGTAAAACTTCCAGGAAAGCAAAATGTCATACAAGCTATCAAAGGGCCCATTCATTCTCTTTTAGTGCTGAATAACAAAAGGGAAATAATGATTCTCTCCAAGCTCCAACAATTGAGAGGTAGAGCTTGAGCAGGAAGAGGTGTAACGTCTCATCTGACAGAGAAGCCATGGAGCTTTTTTTTTAACATTTAATCCATCCTGTTTGCATTATTCCTCTTTGGAGCAAGCATAGAGCTCCGGCACAGTCTGTGCCCTCGAGGTTAAGTGCTGTTACATGTGTCCCTTTATTTGGTTGTTACACAGTTTCACTGAACTGGTTAAGGTTACAGAAAGGGCAAGAGTTCATAAGACGCAATAATGTTGAAATTAAGATGGGGAATGCTCTATGATGATACAGGTTGTATGTTGTAGGATTGGGTGATAATATAAATGAAATTTGTGTGTGTGTGTGCGTGCGTGCGTGCGTGCGTGCGTGCGTGCGTGCGTGCGTGTGTGTGTGAGAGCGCGCGTGCGTGATTTTATTGCACTTTTTGTTGTTGTTTAAAATAAAATAAAAAAATCTATTATAATATTCTATTCTATTAATTCTATATTTCATACTCTGATCTATGTAAACAAAAAGGTTTTTCCTTTAACAAAAGAAACCAAACAAACTTGCGATAGCTTTTGTAATCTGGACCATTAGTGTGTTAGTAACACAGATGATGAGTGATGCATTTCAAAGGAACTGATAAAGCCTGAGCTGTGGTCTCAGTCAGGTAAATCAGAGAGTGAATCAGCGGCCTGCGGGTAAAATCTCTGGCTGGAGTGTTAACCTCACAGTCACTAACTCCACCATGTCATGCTGTCTTCCCTTCTGCACTGCTGATGCTAAATGCTCTGTCTTTGCTCTCTATGGATCGGTTAAATACCAGTGTAATTGGCTGCTTCAGGCTCAAGCACTGTTGTAATGTGTTGTACAACATTTCCATTAACACTTGCCTGAGGCACTGAGGAGATAAAATGGGTAATGACTGCTGCTAAAGGTTCTGCTCTCTTTAACACACTGTCCTCCTCAAGAGATGCACTGTTTGAAAGAAAGCCTAGAATCACATTTGAAATAAACAACAGTTCAGGAGTTTGGGGTTGAGGTATTGTTTTTTTTAAGTAATGCTTTTATTCAGTAACTTTACACTTATCACTTTAGTTTAAAGCGATCAAAAGTTACATTAGAGGCATTTTCAAAGCCCCTCCCACCTCAGTTAATAAATAAAATAAACAATATGGAAAATATAATAAATAAAATACATTTATTTGAAAAAAGTCTGTGCTCTTGAAGTTTGTTCATTTATTCAGAATGCTGAAAAAAATGTTCAGGATATCTCCAACAATGAATAGCGCTTTTTTTTTTTTGGTAAAGTACATTTTTAATATTTTAAAAACTTTGACAAAAATCTTACAAACACTAAATCTTTGAACTTGGCTTATTGTAAATCTTCGTTTTGAAAAATATTACTGGACACAATTAGTCATGCAGGCAATTCGTTTTCAAAGATTTCTCAACTGATGTTAACCGGAGAGATTTTTTTAAACAATAGTTTTAATAACTAATTTATTTGTCTGTGCCATGATGACAGTACACAGTATTTTACTAGTTATTTTGCAAGATACTAGTATTCAGCTTATAGTGCAGTTTAAGGGCAAATTTTATAATGGAATTAATGTATTTGGAGTTCACCGGAAGTGCCTGATTCGGCTTATTCAAAATGAAAAGCCCCCGTACATATAGCCCATTAGACATGTTATTTATATATGTATACAGTCAAGCCCAAAATTAGTCATACCCCTGGCAAATTCTGACTGCCACTTTTTTTTCTGAGGTAAATAAAAGCTGAGAAATATTTTTTTCCACAATGATGCCTCTTGTACATCATCTTATTATCTTTTGGTAGAAGCCTGTGTAATTTCCGGTCCAAAAAAACTTGCTGATTGAATAAACGTTTATTGAATAAAAAAATTTGCCAAGGGTATTAATAATTTCAGGTTTGACTGTATGTATGTACACTACCGGTCAAAAGTTTGGGGTCAGTTTTTTTTCATGTTTTTTTTTTTTTTTTAAGAAAATTGTTCTGTTCATCGAGGCGGCATTTATTAAATGTAAAAAAGAAAAGTTAAATTATTAAATATCTATTAAAATTTTAAATAACTGCTTTCTTATTGTATGTAGTTTTCACATGAAATTATTACTCCAGTCATTATTGCTTTTATTACTATTACCAATAATAATAATAATAATAATTAACTCTGAAGCTGAAAATTCATCTTTAAAATCACTGGAATAAATTCTTAAATTATAAACTACTTTTGAACAGTTATTTTATAGTGAAATAACATTTCACAATTTCACAATTTGTACTGTATTTTTGATTAAATAAATGCAGCCTTGGTCAGCAGGATAAGCTTATTTTAAAACATTTAAAAATCATACCGACCCCAAACTTTTGACCAGTTAGTGTATGTATGTATACATATTTGTATGTATGTGTGTATATACAATGCTCAGCATATATGAGTACACCCCTCACAAATCTCTCTTTTATATTAATATTTTCTTTAAGATGCTATACAATATTATATTTTATGACACAAAATTTTATATTTTAGAGAAAAATATTAAATAAAATTAAAAAAAGGAAAAATAAAGAGAAACAAAAAATCTATAAAATTTAGTTGAAATATTTTTTTGCAATATTTTGCTTGAATTTTTTGCAATATTTTGCTTGAATTTAAATGTATTATCTTTCTATTTCTAAATACGTTCGGTGACTAAAATATTATTTTAATAAATTCATCCGTGCAATAAATTGATAAATGTTCAAATTTATCAAAATATATTACCTGTATTCACTCCGAAGTAGATAAAATATTCTTTTTCAAAAAACTTGTATATACAGTGCATCCGGAAAGTATTAATTCATTCATTTTTTCCACGTTTTTTATGTTACAGCCTTATTCCAAAATAGATTAAATTCATTTATTTCCTCAAAATTCTACACACAATACCCCATAATTCATTCATTCATTTTCTTTTCGGCTTAGTCCCTTTATTAATCTGGGGTCGCCACAGCGGGATGAACCGCCAACTTATCCAGCATATGTTTTACGCAGTGGATGCCCTTCCAGCTGCAACCCATCACTGGGAAAATACCCCATAATGACAATGTGAAAAAAGAGTTTTTGAAATTGTTGCAAATTTATTAAAAATAAAAAACCTGAAAAGTCCCATGTACATAAGTTCACAGCCTTTGCTCAATACTTTGTTGATGCACCTTTGGCAGCAATTACAGCCTCAAGTCTTTTTGAATATGATGCCTCAAGCTTGGCACACCTGTCTTTGGGAATTTTTGCCCATTCCTCTTTGCAGTACCTCTCAAGCAATATCAGGTTGGATGGGAAGCGACGGTGTACAGCCATTTTCAGATCTCTCCAGAGATGTTCAAAAGGATTTAGTTTCGGGCTCTGGCTGGGCCACTCAAGGACATTCACCGAGTTGTTGTGAAGCCACTCCACTGATATTTTGGCGGTGTGCTTTAATTCATTGTCCTGCTGGAAGATGAACCATCACCCCAGTCTGAGGTCAAGAGCACTCTGAAGCAGGTTTTCATTCAGGATGTCTCTGTACATTGCTGCGTTCATCTTTCCCTCTATCCTGACTAGTCTTCCAGTTCCTGCTGCTGAAAAACATCCCCACAGCATGATGCTGCCACCACCACGCTTTTAACCTGGTGATGAGCGGTGCCTGGTTTTCTCCAAACGTAACGCCTGGCATTCACTAAAAAGAGTTCAATTTTAGTCTCATCAGACCAGAGAATTTTGTTTCAGATGCCTTTTGGCAAATTCCAGGTGGGCTGCTATGTGCCCTTTACTAAGGAGTGGCTTCCGTCTGTCCACTCTACCATACAGGCCTGATTGGTGGATTGCTGCACAGATGGTTGTCCTTCTGTGAGGTTCTCCTCTCTCCACAGAAGAACGCTGGAGCTCAGACAGAGTGACCATCGGGTTATTGATCACCTCCCTGACTAAAGCCCTTCTCCCTCTATCACTCATTGGAACATTGGAACTTTCAGAGCAGCAGAAATTTTTCTGTAACCTTCCCCAGCCTTGTGCATCGAGACAATCCTGTCTCGGAGGTCTACAGACAATTCCTTTGTCTTCATGCTTGGTTTGTGCTTTGACATGCACTGTCAACCCTGGGACCTTATATAGACAGGTGTATACCTTTTCAAATCATGTCCAATCAACTGAATTTACCACAGGTGAACTCCAATTAAGCTGCTGAAACATCGTAAGAATGATCAGTGGAAACAGAATGTACCTGAGCTCAATTTAGAGCTTCACGGCAAAGGCTGTGAATACTTATGTACATGTGATTTTTCAGGTTTTTTATTTTTTTTAAATTTGCAACAATTTAAAAAAATCTTTTTTCACATTGTTATTATAAGGTATTGTGTGTAGAAGTTTGAGGAAATAAATGAATTTAATTCATTTTGGAATAAGGCTGTAACATTAAAAAATATGGAGAAAGTGAAGCGTTATGAATACTTTCCGGATGCACTGTATATATATATATATATATATATATATATATATATATATATATATATATATATTCATT
>CAIGQV010019084.1:1304678-1339917 GCA_903798115.1 Danio jaintianensis
AAAATATCTTGTTTTGTGTTTAACAGAACAAATAAACTCATAAAGGTTTCCACTTAAGGTTGAGTAAATAATGAGTAAATATTAATTTTGGGGTGAGCTATCCCTTTAATATAAGCTTGACAGTCAAATTATTTATGTAGAATAATAATATTTATGTAGAAGACACGAGGGGCTGCTGTGTTAAAGTGTTCAATATTAATCTTATTTTTTCAAAGTTATGTTGACCAACACATGTTAAAAATTATTATGTTTTACCTGAAATATTAACATTCATGTATAACAGCCTGATACATAAATAGACCCCACATGACAGCTGGTGTAAACTTTTGAAGAGATTAAAGTGTAAACTAGTTTTATAATGAAATAACAACCCTATAAAACTAAAATGTAACCAATAATTAAAAGAACAAACAAAAGTGATAGTTTACCCAAAATTGAAAACGTAATCTCCATTTATTCTCCATTATAAAGAGAAAACATAAGAAATAAGGTGGATTAGAGGTTTTAGTCAGTGAAAGTCATGGAAAAGTCAGGGAATTTTACATTTTGCTTAGAATGGGAGCCCTGTGTAAAACCAGTTTTTAACGTGGGAAAGGGCTGAAGTATGCACATATCTCAGGCCATTGTCCATTAAAGACCATTTTGAGACCATTATAAAGTCATGGATGTTAACTGGTGATCTTTCATATGCTAATGACATTAATAAGGGAAGATCTAAAACCATTTAGATGCTACAATTACAAGTTCATGTGTGATTTGTAGATTTCACAACTAGAAGAAAGGTGTATGCATTTTTGTGGGTTTGTGTGTATGTTCATGTATACATCCTTTTCTTTAAATTAGATACTGTATACACATTTGAGATATAAGCAAATATGACACATTTATACACATTTTAGACTAGGAGCATCTAAATATAACTACAAAAGTATTAATAAACAAAGCAATATAATACATCACAATTCATAACTATTTTAACTTATGCATGTCTGAAAACTGATTTATTTTTTCTAATTAGGACTGCCTGTCAAATTATTAGACAAAAAAAGTCCAGTTTACCCTGATCTCCCGATCTCTCTTATTCTGTTAAAATGATTAACATGCATATTCTGGAAAGGGGTGTGCATTCAATTCAAACTAAACTGTATTATGCCAACCTGTCAACTGATATGATTGGAAGAAACATTTACAGTAAGTCTGATTAGTTCTTCTTAAAAAAACAACAACAAAGCAACACATAACGTTAAAGTGATAATTCAAAACTGTCCCTAAAAACAAAAATGATAAAGAATGTTAGGAATGGGTAGCCATTGTCTTAAACTATGATAGTCAGTACTATAATAGTGAATGGCTACCAGTTTCCAATATTGTTCAAAATAACTTCTTTTGTGTTAAACAGTAGAAAGAAACCGGTTTTTGGAGCAAGTGAAGTGTGAGTAAATGATGACAGAATTTTTGCTCTCTTATAAACAACCTCTTCAAGTCTTATAACTCATTTATGCACAATGTAATGGCATGAACATGAAACCTTTTTTCCCAGGCACCAAAAAATGGCAAATGAATACAGTGACTATGCGAGTAATCCGTAATGAGCCTGATTGATTGGATATGAAGCTGTCAGTATACTTGACAATCGCCAGTTGTTTCATCTTAAGAGTTTCAGTTGCACTCAAGAATCCATTAGATTGGGTTATAGAGACTATTTTGGTGTGGTTTGGAGGTTGAGATGAAGAGGGTGTGTCGAGGAGGTGTGTGTCCTGTCAAAGTCCCGGTGATTTGGGTGCCCTTGGAGCCTCTGTCTACACAGAGAGAATAAGCAGACATTTCAGTGGACAGATGTCCTGTCATTACTCACAACACTGAAACTATTGGCTGACTGTCAGAGAGTGCCGATGAAAGAGCAGACCATTGGCCGTTTCACATACTCAACATTCACACAGTCTACACATAATTACAATATAAAACTCAATCAGGCATGACAAAGTACAAATGAGACTAAATGCTAATTAATTGACTGAGTATACACTCTAAAAATATATGTAAAGTAGCAGTTTTATGTATTTATGCTGTTGAATTGCATTTTTTGATCTCATAAAGTTAAAAAAAGTGACTTTTGACATTTGTAATAGTTTTAAGGGAAATTCATTCATTCATTTTCTTTTCTGCTAAGTCCCTTTATTAATCTGGGGTCGCCACAGCAGAATGAACCGCCAACCTATCCAGCATATGTTTTACGCAGCGGATGCCCTTCCAGCTGCAACCCATCACTGGGAAACATCCATACACACTCATTCACACACATACACTACGGACAATTTAGCTTACTCAATACACCTATACTACATGTCTTTGGACTTGTGGGGGAAACCGGAGCACCCGGTGGAAACCCACGCCAAAACGGGGAGAACATGCAAACTCCACACAGAAACGCCAACTGACCCATGCCGAGGCTCGAACCAGCGACCTTCTTGTTGTGAGGCGAATGTGCTACCCACTGCCCACCGTGCAGCCCAGTTTGAAGGGAAATGTTGCCTAAATTGGTGCAGTGAATGCAAAAAACTTGAAAATTGAAGTTGAATTTTCAACATCAAAAGTAACAAAGCGGAGATCAAAGTTTCATTCAAAACTGTAAATAAACGGAAAACACCTTTTTATAATAAAATACAGAAACTTAATTAACATTTTTTTACAGTGTAGAAATCAGTATAATAGTTCAGTCATACTGATTTTTTACTGTATTCTTTGCATCTGTGTTTTTCAAAGGCATTCGGTCAAAACTGCAAAATCAGCGCTTCAATATATATTTTACATATATATATATATATGTTTCTATATGCATAATAAATATACACAGTACACACACATATTATGTAAATGCACTTTTATTTTGGATGCGATTCATCGCAGATAATCATTACCATTGATTTTATTCTCATTGGATGAAACCTTAGATTTGCTTACAAGCAGAAATTACAAGTAACCGTTGCACCCATTTCTCCTCTGTAAAATTAATCTATTCTTATTCTCGTTTGTTGCCGGGTGTAACTGTAAATTAATAATGTAAATGTAAATTATGAGGGAGTGAACGTACCTCCCACACTGGGTGGTTGTGTAGGTTTAGTTGGTGTCATATATTCGGTTTATGGCTTTTTTTTAATCTTACATCTGGGACATTTACTGACTTTATTCTGTCCTTCAGTTCAGTATAAAACAGCCTTTGGGCTCTACAGTGATACACTACAGTCTAGTGCTGCTAACTGTTCACCTAACTACACAACATTTACATAATCCTCATCACTGTAATTTAACATTATATTTTAAAAACTATTTTATCTTGAAATAGTAGTAATTTGGCCATAATTGAAATACTATTATGGCAACCCCATTTCTGTTGTATCAGGAGAATTTTCAGTTTTCTCCTGTTTCCTTGCAGAAGAACTTGCTAAATGATCTTTCACAGGGTTGTGATTATTAAATTGGTCTTACATTTTTGAGGAAGACATTATTAGATTTATCAAGCTTAATTTGCTATCTCAGTCTGTTTATTTTACTTTTTGTTTTGTTTAACTCATGAAGATTTAGTTTTATTATTTTCCTGACTGTACACTTAATGCAGTCAAAATATACAGATTTTTGGCTTGTTTTTGAATGATTTAACATGCCTGTATCTCACTAAAGAAATAGGCAAACACTTATCAAAAGCGTGCTTTGTAAGCAATTCATTGGTTAAGGAATAATTTGTACTTGTTTTATATTTCGTATAATGATGCATACGTTTTCAAACTGGTTTCAGGATCACAATGTTCTGGGGTGCTGGGGGGGTCTGTGAAAATGTTAAAACATTTATTGAAAATAATAACAATTAAGACTCTTAAAAATAAGAGTCAAACGAATAATCAATTTAGTAAAAACATTTAGTAAGAGGATGCAAATAAGGTAAATGCTTTTTTAAAATATTCTATAATAATTATATGTATAGCATTAATGTATTTGTTTTTATCATACAATAATTATTATAATATATACAAGTTTAAAAATTAATTATCCAAACAATATACAAATAATAATGGTTAGGTAATTAATTTGGTCAGTTAATAAATATTTTACTTTATTAGAAATTAATATTTTCAGATTAATGTTTCAATTTATATTTTTTGACAGTAGAGATACAAGAAACCTTATAAATGGAAACCCATGATATAGTGCATGCTCAACTTATTCTCTTTTTATTTTTCAAATCTATATGATGTCAGTAAGCTACTACAAAAAAGTATGTAAAAAAAAAAAAAACTTTTTTTTTTGTTTTTCACACGAAACAGTTTAAGTGCAATAATGAGACACAGATAAATATTTCAATATGTTTAAAATACATATTCAACGTCCGTTTCATTGTTCCACAATCTTTACTTTTTCCCTTTGTCGGTTTTTATCTATTTATTAGTTTGTTTTATTTGAGAGAGCGTTTTCCCCTCCATTCTGCGTCTGCAGTGTTGGTGAAAAACATAAATAATTTTATTAGCATTTCTGTCGCCTTCCAGCTCTCCATGGTGTGAATTCCCTTCAGCATACACAGACTGCATGCTGCATTATCGTCACCTTGAAATTTCATCTGCTATTTTCCAATTAAAAGCTTAATAGCCCTGGAAACGGAGTTCATGTGGTGAAGTTTACCGTGGCCCCCAGTTCTCAAAGTTGTGCTGCCGGGATCCCATTACGTGCTTGAATAAACCCATTTAGGAACAGAAACGGGACTCGAGGGTGCCCGGTGTTGAGTTTCACTGGACTTTAAAAGCGATGGGCATCATTTTAAGAAAGGTGTGCTGCAATTTACACCCTACATCGCGCGCCAAACCGCATTTAAAGCCTTTGTATGTTTACTGTGAGCACAAAAGCAAATAGGCCTGTTTAATGTAGATGACATCGCCTTGTTCACTTCATTCAATATTTATTTTATTATTATTATTATTACTATTATTATTATTATCTGATCCTTCAAGAACTAATTTAAAGTCCAAATCATATTGCTCAATTAACTCGTGCTCCATGTCGCACCATTGAACATTTTTTTTCATGGGAATAAGGGAAGAATTCATTCAAATGCAAACCACCATATTATTGTCCCCTGTGTTTAATTCGAATTCGCAGCGTGTGGTTAAACTAAATACCTAAGTGGTCGCAGGATTTTGGTGAAAGGCGCTCAGCAGTTATGGGAACTCATTTCTACATTCCCAGTCAATTCTTCAAATTACTGCACTCATAAGGACCTCATGCTTCGTATGTTGGTGTATTTGGTGTAAATTGATGTAATGTGGTTCAAACAACCGTTCAAAATGATAAAGTTTATTTCATTTTGAAGTTAATTATTACAATTATTTTATTATAATTGTTTCTTTTTTAATATATCAGCTTAAAATATACATATGAAGTTACAAATCTTTTTTTGTGAATTAGAGTTTTGAAAAGGGGTGAATCATGCAGCCTGCATTTTAAGTTCATTTCTGTCCAGAAATTCCTTATATAGTTTAAGTTGTTTCTTGCTAATGAGCCGAACGCCGAATTTTGATATCTTAATGAAATGTTAAATTACACTAATGTTTTGTTGGTGTACCATCCAGATGCCAACTGAGTGCCAACCGTTGCATTGGTTACCGACGTGCGTCTATTTTATCCATTATCTAATTATTCTGTGCTCGTTGACGTCTGTAGTTAAACGCTTACAAACGCAAATTATAATACTGATACATGTAAACATCATACCTTGTAAACCCAATCATTTTTAATATTACTTCAACATATTATATTATATTATATTATTGACAGGAAGAATTTGCGTTTTCATTGTGCAAAAAAGCTATCAGTAATTGTAGGCTTTGTAAAAGGTTGCATATCGGCAAGATCCCTAAATATATTTAGAAAGAAAAAAAAACGAGCCTTCCTTCATCCAGTTTCAGGGGGATGTAAATGGCTCGTGACAGTGATGTGAGGAATAGAAGTTACTCGTTAGTGCGTGTCAGATCGCCTGATGCACTTCTTTATTGCGGGGCGAAAGGTGGATCCTCGTCTTAAAGAGTCAACACCTCTCATCAGGAGTGTATCGAGCAGCAGAGGGGCTTGATCTTGACAGCACTCTTTCTCTACACCTTATCTGATGCACTTGCGCCTCTGGCACCTCTGGAAACCACTTGAGAAATGAATGGCTACGGATCGCCCTACCTCTACATGGGGGGCCCAGTGACCCAGCCGAGAGCGCCCCTCCAGAGGACCCCCAAGTGTGCGCGCTGCAGGAACCACGGGGTGCTGTCCTGGCTGAAAGGGCACAAACGCTATTGCCGGTTTAAGGACTGCACTTGCGAGAAATGTATTCTGATAATCGAGCGGCAGCGGGTGATGGCGGCTCAGGTGGCGCTGAGGAGGCAGCAGGCGAACGAGAGTTTGGAGAGTTTGATCCCGGAGTCTCTGAGGGCGCTGCCCGGAATCACGGTGAGCAGCGGAGAGCAGAGCGCAAACCCGCGGGCCGGCGACATGGACCTGCGCTGGAGCACAGACACCGGGACCCCCAAAACACCGCAAGGTAAACGCTTTCACCAGTTAGGCTACTCAATATTTGAAAAAGTTTACTGCTTGGAACTAAGTTTTAGCAACCCTGACGACGATGCGTTGTTTGTACACAGCAATATTTTAACTGGTGCTTTTTACTTACAGCTTATAATTATATTGTTACAAATCTTATTATAAGCTTTAATGCCTAATTAGATAAACGAGAACACGACTGGAGTTTTAAACCACAATATTTCTAAATGACACGCACAAATAACTTTCCCAAACTAATTAGTAAAATAATATGATAATAGATTAAAAATAAAGTAATACAAATTATAATTAGGCCTATATCACAAATATGAAACAAAAATAATGCATTAGTTTAGTAACAATCTTACTGATCGAGAAAACATGATAATGCAGAATGCGGGCAGTTTTTTGTTTCCTGGAACAGTTTAATGAAACGGTAAATTAGCTCATAATAATATATTGTTATTTTGCTCTTATTAAAATATTATGTTACATATTATTTATGATAATGAGTTGGGCAATGAAAATTCCAGCAAGACACTTTTATTAGATACACATTTCTATTCGATATTTAATATACGTGAGAATAAACATTCTACAGGAAAAGTTCTGATTGTTCAGCTAAATAATTATTATTAAAATAATTTTATAAAATAAAACAAAATAAAAGAGAATTTTAAAAACAATCCGACATGGTGCATGAGGAAATTGGCATCGGCTTATTTCGGTGAGACGATCTGAATGCTGGTCGTTTGAAATACTGTATTCTGCGATCGACAGTACATATTACAGGTAATAGGCAAGGCCCTGGCAATCATTTCAGGGCAAGTCAAATGCAAAGTAGGCTAAGTCCAAACTAATGTAAAATGTTTCTAAAGTAATCAGTTTGCAAAACTGTAATGAAGTGGAATCGACCAAAGATTTTTCACTGCCACCGCGTCAGCGTTTTTATGCGAACAACTAATAAAGTTAGTCATTATAAATCACAGGAGTGCTGACAGGTCAGTAACCTGAATGTTGCACTTCTAGTCTGCAGAAGCAGACAATGTTTTACTATTGTCAGAGTTTCTGCTTCCGGCAAACGACCAGGCTTCAAAAGATTTAAACTAATTTAACTAATGTTAGACTGACGATTTTATAATTATTTTTACTATGCAAAGTCATTACGGACATAATCTTTGGAGGAACATGTTCAGATTATCTAAAAAATCTACAAGAAGCCATATACAATATAGACTTCTGTCACTTCCATTCACTCAGTCTTCCATCATCCCTCCACCAGCCCAACTGCTTCTTGTCCCAGCTAGGGAAGTCCGGGATTGGGCCAGATGTGTTTATATTTCACCCCATCAGATTATGAACTTGTGAAATACTACTTATATATCAACTATAGTATGTTCATACAGTGTGTGTTTTCCAGACCTAAGTGATGAGCTGTCCGGTGAGCAGTCTGGAGGAGAGAACGGTGGCAGTGACAGAGAACCAGAAGCAGTCAGCTCCCCAGAGGAGTCCAAACCCAACCTGTGCTGCACCCCGGACACCTCTGACCCATCTCCCCAGCTTGAGGAGTCCCGCTTTGGTCTGTCAAAATCCTGCTCTGATCCGGAACCCAAATCTGACAACCCCAAATACTCACCTGAGCCAAACCTCCTCATCGAAGGCCTCTCCGGCTCCGTCTCTCTTCCTTTCAGCCTGAGAGCCAACCGACCCCCACTGGAAGTCCTGAAGAAGATCTTCCCAGCCCACAAACCAGCAGTCCTGGAGCTTATCCTGAAAGGCTGCGGTGGGGATCTGGTCGGAGCCATCGAGATCCTGCTCTCCAGCCGTTCCACAATGAAACCTGAAAAGATTCTGTCGGAGAGCTCAGATGCCCTGGTTCTTCCCTCAAACGGCCACCTCTTTGAGCATCCACTCAGCTCTTATCCAGTCTCGTCTTCCAAGTGGTCGGTTGGGTCGGCCTTCCGTGTTCCCGATTCCCTGCGCTTCTCCTCTGAGTCATCTGGTGGGGTCTTACCGGGCCCCCTGAGCATGCCACTACAGCACGGCTTCCCTCAGCCCCCTCGATACCCCCTCATGCTGAGGAATTCGTTGAGCCGTGGCCAGGCTGGGCCATTTATGCACAATGATGTGACTCTGTGGAATACCATGACATTGCAGCAGCAGTATCAGCTGCGCTCTCAGTACGTCCCACCATTCTCAAGCCCCTCGGCCGGGGTGATCCGCAGCTCTCCACTCCTCACCAGCAGACCCAGCGAGGAGCATCGGATCAGCATCCAGGAGGAGAGCTGCCCTGTCATTGCCAAACAGAGCATGTACGCTGCAGATGAGGAGTACGATGACAGATCTGACTCCTCAGACTCCAGGATCCTTAATACTTCCTCCTAACTCCAGCAGTTTCAAAATAAGCAGTGAAATAAGACTTGAAATGATAGAAAAGAGACACTGCTCTTCTAGGAGCACAATGAAAAGATGTACAGTGCATTACTTGAGGTATT
This sequence comes from Danio jaintianensis, assembly GCA_903798115.1. Classification (NCBI taxonomy): domain Eukaryota; kingdom Metazoa; phylum Chordata; class Actinopteri; order Cypriniformes; family Danionidae; genus Danio; species Danio jaintianensis. The sequence goes on from CAIGQV010019084.1 coordinate 1,313,744, forward strand.
GCATTTCTACCAGATTTGAGGTTGTTATGCCAACTTAATCATGTGTGGAATAACATTAGCTTTAATTTTTTGAGCAAGAGTGGGGGGATCATTAAGGTACTATTATTTGACCAAAAAGTCTGAATAACGTAAAATATTTGAGCACATTGATACGGATTTCCACTTTGCATGAAATGTACCATTGATGACAATTTTATGTATAAATATTCCATTGGTCCTGCATGTAAAAGTATGGCAAATAAACCTTATATGAACTGTCATTGTCAGTGTGTTTATCTGAAATATTTACATATAAAAAATAATAATAAAATTATAAAAATAATTTTTCAAAAAAAACAAACATACATATACAAAATAAAATATTGGGAATAAATCAAGCATGGATTTGTTTTGGAAAGAAAAAATGGCAAATTTAAATAAATTAATATTAAATAAATAAATGATAAAAGGTGAATTTGATTTTAGAATACAAAGCATCTCTTCAATGAAAGAGAAAAGAAAATGAATTATCTACTTTTAACAATCATAAAAATAAAATTTCAATGGGAAAAAATGTTTTACATTTAATACACTATTAACCGAGCACTGAACATCAATGATGTAAATACAGATTTAAGGCCATATCTGAGCAGTCTTTTATTACACAATAATTAAGCAATCCCATAGAAATATCAAATTATCCAATCGTCATAATAAAATAACATTTGCCGGCTAATATCTGATGGTTTGTTACAACAGAATATTTTATGTTAGGCAGTTTTTTTTTTACATCACATTTGATTTTATCAATGACAAGAGAAGAAAAGTGAGCTTACCGCGCCACCTAGTGGACATTCTTAACATCAAACAATAAAGCAGAATTGACAGTGGAAAGAAAAAATAACAACGTAAAACCTGTCCTGCTTACTGTATGCTAAGTCGTGAATTCGTAATCTACACATTTAGCCAACATTAAAGGCAAATATGTTTAAATTAGAATTGGACATGTTCTGAATAACAGCATCAAAAATATAAATATTTAATTTTTTATTCCCCTTGCAGAAAAAAATAATTATTATTTAAGCTCTCAAATTAAATTATTCATAATTTATGATGATGATTTGGCCTATCATCCCTTCTATTCAGTTGTTTCAAGTGCTCTATACCGTATGTGCAGGAATGCCCCACTATGAAAACATCAATATTGACTCAACACTGTCACCTTGTGATGCACCTTATAATTCGCTTCAGGCCTACGCAGAAACAAAGGCTTTAAATTTACAAACTCTTCAACTAAGATAAACAGCATATTAGCTTCTGGGGTAGCTACCTACTGTAAGTCGAACATGACAGTATGTAACTGAGCTATATAAATTGTACATTTGACGTGACTTATTCAAAATCACAGTGTTTATAAACGCATATGTGATGCTAAAGCAGCGGTCGCTGGAGCTTGCAGGTGTCGCAGTTGTAGGCTATTTAACACATCTGTTGACTTAACCGAGCGCCAGCTTTTAATGCTGACATTTGAATTTGTGCCTCTAAGTCAACAAGGCCTTGTGTTGTCGTACACATCAACCGGACAGACAAATTATGAGTGGTTAAGCATTCAGCAGGTTGCACGTGTTACCGATCCATCAAGCGTCTTCAAATGCTAATTAACATAACAGGGATTCAGCGCGCTCACAAATCTCCCGTCTCTGCACTGCGATCGGGTTACACTGCAGCGCGTAACAGACACACCCAGAGGCTTGTCACTGATCATCGGTTGTAAATAATGATCCCAGTACGAGTCTGAGGGCGTTTTAACCATGATGGACCTGCATTTTCACTGTGACAGAAAGTAACAAAATTGTATAAACTCCTCAACAATGCAGGCCGATACAAACACAAAGGCCGCATTTCCTATCAGTAAACACATGCCTGCCGAGGTAAAATAACAATGTAAATATAGGCCTAGATAAATTCTGTGGATTATAACATCCGCTTTCGTGCCGTGAGATGTTTTACGTATAAAGATCGCTATTCAATAAAGACGACGGTTTCCTCCATTTGGCATTGTCATATGTGTTTAGAAGGCAGAAGAGAAGATCAAAGCATTCCAAGAGTGGAAATTGCACCCTGGGTAGCAGTTGGGTTTGCTGGCCGTAACCTTGCTAATAAATTAAGAGCGAGTAGCAAAGCTGCACCTGCACGGCAAACATCTTCACCACATGTGAGTAACAGAGATGACGGGCCAAGACCAGACTGACAATTAACCAGGACAATCCCCCCATAAATACCATCCTGCTTACCTGATCAATGAAAATGTGTTGTCAAATCCAAACGGATTCCCAGGAACTAATTTAAACGAACATTTTCTAAACTAACTCTTTTATTTTATTTTTCATATTACACATTAAAATATATAGGTTAATTCAAATATATTTTATACCAATTATGAACAAACCAAACCGCTGGCTTATAATAAAAGAAAAGCAATCCTAAGGTTTTTCCCACATTTGTATTTACAACCCAGCATCTATTTTACTGCAATACGATATTTTTAATATAAACATAAAATAACTGAATAAAAATTAAATGAAATAAATAGGCTATGTGGGTTAGATGGTATTTTTTCCAGAACAAAAACGATTGAGGAGCGTATTCTTAGGTGTCGATTTTTAAACGCGAGATTATAAATGCATTAAAATAGTACTATTAAGCCTATAATGACATACACAAATAAATTAATAAAATAAACGAGAAACATGTTTGAGAACAGTAGTAAGATATAAATGCTTTCACCTATTCATTCATATTTTTTTTCACTGGTGGTAATGAAATTGCGCGTATAGAAAAAGATCAATTAGTTTATTTTGAACATTGTTACACAATTATTATAAAAAAAATTCTATTGTTACAAGAAATAGCCTAGTACTATATATATATTGATACTGAAATGATATTATAGCCAGCATTTTATAGCCTAGTTTACGCATGACAACATGGAAAGCCTAATTTTAAAACTACAATTGTATATACAAACTCCAACCATGTTTGTTGTTCTACACTAAGCTTAACTCTCCCACGTCCCGCATGTGCTGCTGTCCGTATAGAGCAAACCCATCACGAACAGTAGCTGTGACATTCTTTAGTGTCAGTTGATTTTACTTTGTTTTGAGAAACATCACACATGGTAGGTCGATCGGGACAAAGAGAATTATGTTTTGTGTAGCCTTCCCGCATGCTTAGTCAATGTTTTTTAAGTATCGCTTGTTGTGTCAACTGTCATATCACGCTCAATCTCGAGCTGAAAACAGTGATGCGTCCCTGAAGGGTTATGCATTGTCAACAGTAACTCACAAGATATTAATTTGTGTAACAAGAGATCTAGTGTCTTGTTAACAGACAAACTAATTTGTCAAAGTCATTTTAAACCATCCAATTTATAAATAGGTCTCGTGGAACTGCAACCTTTATGTGAAAAAAAAATATGGGACTATAAATAAAGAGAAATGTCTAAATTACAAGAGTAATTTTGTAGCCTATAATCGGCGTTTTAAAACGTGATCCCAAAATAGGCCGATCAGCTCTGTCGTGTTCTAAACAATTAATTAAACACAAAAAGAATAGTTAATATTTATAGCTACATATTCTATTTATATCTCAGAGTAAACAAACAAAAACAAAAAGCACCTGTATGGCAACGCTGTTAGGCGTATTTGAATAAAAATGAAAATCCTTTGCCAGTTTTTGCATTCACCTGTAATTTGAATAATGTCAATTAGTGGTTACTTTGGCCACTGCAAGCACATTAACGAACAATTACAACGTAAACTGCAAATATGCTTCTGTAATATAATTAGTAGCCTAAATAAACATCAAAATTCTGTTGTCCAAATACAATAGTATAAAATGCAAAGTCGTTTTTAAGCATCTGCAATAAGCAAATTTTTATAGCTACTTAATATTTCAGTTTGTACAATATTGTTGAATTCATATAAGCTACTCAATTCCATTTCTAAACTGATTAAAAGTAAACTGTAAAGCTGCCTACAGAAATGAACAATACATTTAGAAGGTTGAGACATGGGGGTTTGAAACCAGATGCATTAAACAGCTGAACCCCCATTGTGCTCCGTGATTAATTGTTCTGGTTTCCAAGAAATGTTTTATTTGTAACTTAATTCACCCCATTAAGAACTTCGTTCAGAGAGCCGTCCTGTTCCAGCCAATAGCAAAGCGTGGATTTACATCGAGCCAATAGGAACATGCTGTCAAACACCGTCATCTGATTGGCTCGTTGTAAACGGAGCTTCCCAATTGGCTGCCGCCGATTTGCTGCGCGGATCTTAGAGTTGAAAGGCTGGGAGAGACTCTCATCACACCGCAGTGACAGATCAGGTTGTCTAAATGTCGCACACTGATGCATAGGTAAAAGTGGTCTAATTTACCCTGGAGCAGCGCTTCTTATTGGTACAACAGCTCTGGGAAAGAGAAAAGTCAAATAGCCTACCTCAGGTTCTAGTTTTGTACAGACTTGGATATCCACTCATCGTTTGTTTGACTGCTTTGGCAAGGTAAGTGTATTTTAAAATGTAAAATATACAAGAGACATGCTATTTTAAATATACCTAGTGTAAAATGCATAGCATATATTTATTTATTTTATTACTTTACTTATATTTACTTTTAGTTTAAAAAGTATTTACTTAAGTACAAATTTACAATCTACATTGATAAATACACGAAACTTTTCCAATTAATTTTGAATTTTTTTTGACTGATGCAAATTATTTTACTCTAAGTAAAATGACAGTATTTAACCTGACACGTTACATACAGGAAAGAGTTTATAACATGCTTTATTTACGATTTTCTGGACAGCATCTATCTTTACGCTCCCTGGAAATGACGGATCTGTCCGGGACGGAGTTTGAGATCGACGTGGAGGGCCTGGAGACGGAGAGCGATGATCAGGCGGTGTTCACCGGCCCCGGAGAGGACGACACGGGGTCCAAAGACGACGACAAATCCAGCCGCTTAAACCTTGGCTCTGGAGACCAGCGCAAATTGAGCCGCACGCCGAAATGCGCCCGCTGTAGGAACCACGGCGTGGTGTCTTGTCTAAAGGGCCACAAGAGGTTCTGCCGATGGAGAGACTGTCAGTGCGCAAACTGCCTGCTGGTGGTGGAGAGACAGCGCGTAATGGCTGCTCAAGTGGCACTGCGGAGACAGCAAGCGACAGAGGTGAGTGCGCGCTAACTAATGACCCTGCCATTTACACCATTTGTTCCCATCAGTATTAAACTGAGGTAACAGAATCTACACTCTTCAAAATAAAGAATAAAAAAAAGGGTTTTCCCAGCAATGCCACAGAAGAATCATTTCTGGATTCAATTTTCAAAGAACGTTTTCCATCTATAAAGAGCAACGAAAATGTTCCATGGATGTTAAAGGTTGCGTTATTCATGGAAACAGTGATGCAAATAAAGAACCTTTGTTTATAAGAGTGTACAAGCAAAAAGCTTAATAAAATAAAACAAAGAGAAGGCGGATTTTTCTGAATGTAATCAGCCAGACATTTCTCCAAGACTATGGTAAAAAATATACCGTATAATCGGATCCACTTGAGTAAAATGTCATATTATTTATCATTCAATTTTAGGACAAAAAGGGAATAACTGGGAAGCAAATACCAGTGGAAAGACGAAATATCTATCAGCGACACATCCGTCCATCGAGCATGCTGGCAAAAAGCATTTTAGAAGGTGGGTAAAAAAAAAAAATCAAACAAATAGCATGCACAAATTCTCTGTTCAAGCTCAAAACTGGTCTGTCTGATCTTTCACCCTATTTTTCCTTCTTTTTAAAACTAATTTTACCCCTCTTTTCTCCTTATCTCTCAGCTTTTCTTGGACTTCTGTCTATTTCAAATTAATTCACTATGGTTCACCGGGATATTTTCATGGCGTAAGCTTCTCTTAAATATAGCATGCTCTAAATGATTAAAATTAAAAGCTGCATGATATTATTGATGCTCAAAATTTTATGCACAATTTATACTAAAATATTTGTGGTGTTGTATTATTAAAAAAAAAATTCAGAAACTCCTTAGAGTACCATAAATGTTATGTGTTGTTCTACATAAATTCAACCATTGTCTTCACTCGCAGGATATCGTCCAGTTCAGAACGACCCATTCTTGGGTGCCAATCCTGCTCTCCCCCCTCCTCTGAGTGACCGCATGAGGAAGAGACGGGCCTTTGCTGACAAGGAGCTGGAGACCATCATGCTGGAGCGAGAATACAAAGAACGGGAGCTTCTCGAGTCCAGCCAGTCCAACTCAGCCTCGCTCTTCATGCCGGGCAGTATGGTTCATGCCGCCGAATACAACTCCTACAAGACGGCCTTCTCATCCGCCTCCACCCCATCCACAGTAGAATCTTCTCCCAAAGATCTGTGCGGCTTTCTGCCCGGCTGTTTGGATCTCTCCCTTCAATATGCTGCCACCGGCGGGACCACAGCAAACGTGGAGCTCATCTCCTCCAATGTCAGCGTAGCCACCACCTACCGACAGTACCCGCTCTCTCCGCGCTTCGTAATGTGGCCACGGGGCAGCAGCAGTATTAGCGATGCCCTCTTATACCAGCAATGTCTCTTGAACGCCACCGCGGTCCAGAACTTGAAACCTGGAGCTGTTTGGGACCCAAAGATGATGAGCTCCACCGAAAGTCATCCTCCTGAGCAGGAGGCAGCCGCGTCCCGGCTTGAAGGTTCTCGAGTGGCTGCAGAGTCCTCAGACCTCCAGCCAGGACCCAGAGAGGCTCAGACTGGACTTGGCCACAATGGAGGTGCCCGTTCGGCCTTCTCTCCTCCTAAAAGAGCTTACGGACAGGCTTTCCCTCCACATGCAGGAAGCCATGAGCACGTGATCAACAACATGAGCAAAGACACAGCCAAGCACACACTGTCCATGAAGCTCAACTCCTTCCATTCGCTCATCCAGCAGACGCTCAACGACAAGAATCCAGAGACAAACAGGCCCTACTGTAAGGAGCTGCTGGAGGAAGCGGCGAAAAAGTTCAGGGAAGGTACAGCCAAAGACACAGTGGGACTCAAAAGCTCGGAAAGAGCGGCAAAGGACTTTGTAGCAAAGCCGCGGAGCAGCAAGGTCACCGCTGGAGAGTCACTGTCGTTCTCAGTGGAGGCCATATTAAAAAGACCAGCGCTTTCTTTAAATCGGAAATCTCAGTAAGGCTTCTTGCTAACAACAGCAAATCCTAAAACTAAAATTGTTACTTTGTACTGATTGTATATTTATTTTCAAATGCATATTTTGGAAGTTTATATAAATACAAGACAGAAAAAATTATCCTAGGATTAATCAAAACCGCATGCCTGCTGCTTTTTGGAAACTTCTGTATATATATAAAAATGTACATAACATTTCAGACATGCATGTTGTACACTAAAATATATGATAATGTGTAGAGTATTTAATTGTAAATGGTAATTTTGCTACATTAAAAATGTCAATAAAATGAAATTTCGAAATAACTTTTTACCTTATTTGTGACCCTGGACCACAAAATTATATGTTACACTTGGGGAGTCTAATTCATGGATTTTTACTTTTTTGCCAACAATCATTAGAGCATTAGGTAAAGATCATGTTCCATGTAGATATTTGGTAAATTTCTTAGAGTAAAGACATGAAAACTTTATTTTTGATTAGTAATGCACATTGCTAAGAACCTAATTCGAAGAACTTTAAAGGCTAATCTCTCAATACATATTATTTTGAACCCTCAGATTCCAGATAATCAAATGTTTGTACTGTATCGCCGTCCTAATATTATTCTATTTTAACAAACCATAAATCAGTGAAAAGTATATTTATCTTTCAGATGATGTCAAAATCCAATAATGTACCCTTATCACTGGTTTTGTGGTCCAGGGTCACATTTCGTTATTATGTATTTTGTATCATTTTGAAAGAAGGCGATTTGATTAAGCCAATAATGACGTTAATTATAACATTATAATATTCATAACATTATTAGGTCACATTTTGACTTTAAGTAACTTTGCAACTACACATCAACAAACTCTCATTAGAGTATTAGTAGACTGTTAGGTTAGGGTTAGTTTAAGTTGGCACTTGAAAAGTTGCTTATAGGAATATAAATATAGGAATAAAAAGGACTACAGATATTAAGCAGACAATATGCTAGTTGGCATAGTTGCAAAGTTACTTTTATTCAACAGAATCACAATTCATCAAAATAGTGGTGCTCGGCATGTACACACAAAGTAATTACTATGGTAATTACAATAAATGAGTAAATAACTAGTATTTACCCTGAATCAGCCACTAAACCTGACCTTTAACCGCTTTGTTTACTGTATTTTACCAAGCCCTTTTTACATGTAAGTGCATGTTATTAAATAATATGCAATCAATATTGTAATAGAAAATGTTAAAATAAAATAAACAAATAAAGAAAGAAATAAAGACAATATTAAAAGATTTACTTCCCAGTGATGGGTTGCAGCTGGAAGGGCAAAACATGCGTAATACATGTGCTGGATAAGTTGGCGGTTCATTCCGCTGTGGCAACCCCAGATTAATAAAGGGACTAAGCCGAAAAGAAATTGAATGACTGAATTAAAAGATTTAATTACTGATAAATATTAGCGCCTTGAAATCTTTAAGACTTTCATTAATGATCATTTAGAACCTGTCATTTGGATCATTTGGGTAGTGTATTTTTCCAGAACAGTGGCAATATTTTTTTTGTTACATCATTCTTAAGTAAATGTAAAAATATCTGCAAATACTGCAACTATATAAATGTGATTCCAATTCAAAGTTAAATTCTGGACCCAGAAAACAAAGAGCTTTTTATTGTATTATTACACATTTGACCATTTACTTTGGCCATCAAGTTTATAAAGTAACCATGTGTGTGTGTGTGTGTGTGTGTGTGTGTGTGTGTGTGTGTGTGTGTGCGTGTGTTTATCTAAAAAGGACAAATGATTGTGTTTACTTATTCCACTTTATGTGCAAATATGAAACACCTGCTCAAGACATTAGTTATGACCGCATGTATCACAGATGTCGGTGATGGAAACATGAGAGGTCTATAAATTATAAAATACCTTCAACAATGCATTTTTTTACTTTTAACATTTATGCCATTATTCTGGACTATGTGTAAAGCATTCAGAAGATGACAAATTCAAAGAGTAAAAGAGATAAAATGAGAAAAAGAAAGTAAACAGACCATACGTTACAACATTAAAGGAAGAGTTCACTTAAAAAAAAAAATACGATTTTCTCACTATTTACTCTTCCTCGTTCCAACCCTTTATGAGTTTCTTTATTCTGTTGAGCACAAAACAAGATATTTTACCAGTAACCGTTGACTTCCATAGTAGGAAAAACAAATACTATGAAAGTCAATGGTTACAGGTTTCCAACATTATTCAAAATATCTTCTTTTTGGAAACTCATAAAGGTTTAAAACACGTAAAGAGTGATTAAATGATGACCGAATAGAAATATTTCTTAAAAACTTAATTTTGTTCTCCCAATTAAAACAAACCATGTGCGTTATTTTAGTCTGGCTAATAAAGCAAGTATGTACAGACTACATGTGAAATCGTTATTGTAACTAATAAATGTTAACAATACAAGCCTGAGACGGTATAGTTTAAACACTTGGATGGAATCATTTCTGGCTACAAATGGAGCAGGCAAAAGTCTCTTAGGAAAGACCTCTGCACGATATCTCCTACAACCAACGAGAAGCATGAAATTATAGATTGACTACAGCTGTTAGTCAAAATCGCCTTTCTTGGGAAGAATGTTGATCTACAACCCTCAGGACATCAACAATAGTTAGCAGTTCTGCGCTCATCTCTTCGCATGTTTACTGTAAACGGTTTCTATCAATACCCTTGCTATCTGGAAAAATTGGTCAGTGATTCTGCAACAGCAGGAGGAGCTGATTGTAACAGTAGGACAGTGGATCTGCTGATGCCATCAAGACTGATGAGGCCTGTTCCCATAGTGTCAGATTTAGCACATTAGCAAAGTGCCATCACTAGCATAGGCAGCGTGTTTGTTCAGTTACTTTTACTAGAGCCTTATGTCAGGCCGAGCAAACCTGTCTGTTTAAACGCTGCCGCTAACACATGAGGAAGGCAGGTCAGGATACGCTAACACTGGCTGTGCTAACATAGGCCAGTTTGATAACGCAGTTGATCTGAAACAAGCAGTTTTCTTTTTCAGTGCTGATATGATAAAGAGATCAGATTAGCCAGAGGGAGAGTGAGAGAATAAAATCAGATTTTGACAGCAGACAAACATATCAGTTATCTAATTGGAAAAAAAAAAAGTTCTTATTCTATTTGTATCTTTTAACAGCTTTAAAATAAGCGTAATCATGTATATGGGTCAAATATGAAAAGCATCATTTTTTTAAAGATGTCCTATTTATTTATTTGATTTATTTTCTGAGCAAAAAATAGCTATCATAGATGTTTACCCGGATTTACAGAAGACTTCCATTAAAATGTCATTCAGTATAACAACAGTTTCAACAGAAAATCTTGTTTATATCAAGAACCATTTGATTACATTAATTAATGAAACCCATATTTCGGTTTGCCCACATTTGACCCAAATTTGGGTTACAACAATTTCTTTTGAATGTATGTTGGTTTATTTTTATAAACATATCTGTTACAATGAATGACAACAACACAATATTTCACGATTTTGTTCCCAACAGTTATTTGAAAAAATTAAGTAAACAGTTTACTCACATTTAATAGGCTTTTTGTATGTAAAGTCACTTCTGCAAATTGTATTTGATGCAGACACTGAAATGGATATTATTAATTTGAGCCATGAATATTAAATATTGCATGAAGTTAATTTTATAATACATTTATTTGGGAACGCTGTACAGTAAGGTCTCATTTGTTAACATAGTTAATGCATTTAGTTAACATGAACTTACAACGAAAAATTAACGTATTTAATTTTTGTTATATTTTAATAAAGACGGAATTGTTGTTTTTTTCTTAGAAAACAATGCCTTAACAAATATTAATGAGCAATTTGGGTTTTGAAAATATATTAGTACATTTTCATGACCATTAGCTATACAATTTTAAAATGCTGGGTTGTTTCAACCCAAATTTGCATAAAACATGAACAAACCAAACTGAAATGTTGGGTAAAAAACATTTTTTCCCCTCCAAGTGCTGTTTAACGGAGAGGAGATATTTTTCAACGCCTTTTTAAAACTAATAGTTTTAATAACCAATTTCTATATTTCTATATTTTAATAGCCAATTTCAAATTTGTCTTTGCCATGATGAAAGCACATAATATCTCACTATTTTTTAAAAGATATTAGTATTGAGTGAAATTTAAAGGCTTGGCTAACTTGTTAACTAAGCAAATTAGGTTATTTAGACAGGTCATTGGACAACAGTGGTTTGTTCTCTAGCCAACTGAAAAGAAAACGTTAAGGGGCTAATAATATTGAAAAATATAGGAATCATCTTTGAAAAAGAATACAAATGTCACAGGATTGCTACTAACATATATTCTCAATCTGAAGACATTCAAGTGAATGTATCTTGTTTTAGAATGATTGGATATTTTACTGCCAAACAAGAAAAAAATACAGATCATTAAAATGTTTTGTTCAGTGTCAATAAAACAATGAAAATGCACTTCTGCTCATTTGCATTGCTGCACGGTTTACACCCAAAACATTTGTCTGAGCTAAGTATGTGAGGACAACTCAAACTGGCCAGACCACATCATTCATTGTGCAACTTGCACCTTCTCCTTCTTCATCCCAGGTGCAGAACAAACCCATCTCTTAATCTATTGACTTTGTCACCTCAATTCAACAACACACAAACTGAAGCTGCACTGCTTTTTGATGAGGTAGTACAGCCAAAAATGGTCATTCTCACCCTCCTCTTGTTCCAAACTTGTTTGAATTTCTTTCTTCTGTTGAACACACACACACAAAAAAAATTGATGTATGTTGGAGACTGGTGGCCATTGACTTTAAATGTTTTTTTTCCTACAATGGATGTCAAAAGTCAAAGTCAAAAATGCAAATCAATATAATGTCAAAACCTTGATGTCCATTTGACATCCACACATTGACGCCCTTTTGACCAACAGAATAACGACACAAAAAGTTTTATAAGAAACGTTTTATTAATCTGAAAGCTCCAAATTTACACTGGGTTTTGTATCCCAAAACGACATCTAACATTGGCATCAAAAACACGTCAAAAATGGATTACAGTGCAGTCCTGAAACTGATTTTTGACATGTTTTTTAATAGGCAATAGACATCAAACCAATTTTTGACATCAAACTAAATATGATGGCTACCCCTTTACAACATGTTTCAAAATATCTTTTGTGTGTGTGTGTGTGTGTGTGTGTGTTCAAAAGATTAAAAAAAGAAACTTGCAATCCCTCTCAGTCAGTGAGAGTATATTTTCATTTTTGTATGAACCTCAACTCAGGCAAGTCACAAGGCTTCAGGTTTATTTTGACACATGAAATTAATGGCGTGCTGCAAATTTTGCATTGGCTTCCACCAATGCATGAACGAGAGCGGGGTAGGATCCCAATTTGTTACCCTCATTTCACTACCAGCAGCTTTCATGCAGAATTCCGGGAAGGCAGCTTGTAATATAATAAGAAATGTGTAGCGCAGAAGCTTTTGTCAAATTTGCGGCTCTTAATTACTATGTTTTCTATGATGACAGCTGATGAAGTCAATGCGGGCCGTTGAAATTGTGTCTCTTTCTCTCACACAAACAAACAATCTACCACCATCCACTTGCATTTCCATGGAGGAACCTTGTCAGGCAGGTTTATATCATTAACACCTGTGGGATGTTTTTCTTTTCTCCTTCCTTTCACTGCGCACAAACAGCCTTCCTTTTACAGCACTCACTGTATTCTCCAACAAACAGTCAACAGCTGAGTATATCCAGAGGGTTTAAACAAACATCACCTCTCTGCTTCATAAAGCAATTAACCCAAGTGACAAGACGAGGCAGAGTGTGAACGGTGAAGCCCAGCGCAAAGCTATATCGCTTTTCAGATCTTCATATCCAAAGCCAAGCCATGTTGCGCTTGTGCTATTTATTCAAAGGTATTATTTACATGGATCCAAACAATGGTACAGTCCTGACCTGGCTCCTGGCTGGCCTGGCTGAGTTTGTTCGTTGTAGTTTGTTCGCAACATTTCCAAGACATTCAAGTAGATAAGCAAATGGCCTCAAGTTCAATGCAAATGCGTGTAAATCGGAATGTTTGTAAAGCACTGGCTGTAACAACATTTTGCTCTTGATCTGTCCTGGCCGGTCTTGGCATGTGTATATGTGCTTGCCATGTTTCTGTGTGTGTGTGTGTGTGTGTGTTGCTTATGTGACTGTTATTGTTAAGAGACATTTTTTGTGATTTTAGCTTGAGTGTTTTGTGTGCACAAGAGCAGCAAACTATCTTCTGTCTCCAGCAATGCATGGTCTTAATTTGCCATTCTGAAAGGAACATGGAAATCGTATGGAAATCCTTGGGAGAGAGACGTCAGATTTTACTGCAAAAGTCATTTTCGAAGATCTTTGTTTAGGTTCATTTACAGTGTCCTAGCAGGAGAGCCAAAAGAGAGCTGCGTCGATGATCCTGAGGTCAACTCTGCTCAGACAAATTCATTTGGGCCTGCCTTTAGATTAATAAAAGGTCATTTTGCTTGATTTGTTTTTACAGGTAATTGCTGATCTGTAACTACAAGACAATGAGGAAGATATATTTCTGTTAAAGAAATTTATAACAGCATGTTAAAAAAAAAAAAAAAAGACATTTTCTGATTTTATTCAGCAAGGATGTGTTAGACTGATCTAAAGTGATAATAAATACATTTACAAATGTTCCAAAAGATTTATATTTTAAATGATTGCTCCTCTTGCTTAATTTGAAAAAACAAAAAACAAACAAAAAAACATCACCAACAAAAATAAATCAATTCATTAATTTCATTTTCTTCCAGATTTCATGAACTGAAAACAGTGCAAAACAAGTAATTAATAATGTATTTTTATTTATTAAATTTTTTTTTCATTAATTCTGAATGGCCTAAAAACAAATCATCCACGCTACTGTCTATTAGTCTAAAGATTCTCTTTGTGAAAAATTTAATTTAATTTAATTTTGAAGGAAATGATCTAAGAACACACAGATAACAGATATAACAGATTGTAATTAACTGGGAAGGTTTTGTTGACATTACAGTTTTCACAAAAATATTACACAGCATTTTGTTTTCAACAAAAAAAAATATTTGTTAGCAGCAAATCATGATATAAGCAAGATTTCTTAAGGATAATTTGACAATGAGACTGGGTTGATGCAGAAAATTCAGATTTGAATCCCAGGAATAAATGAATTATAATTAAAAAAAAATCCATTCATTAACACAAAAATGTAATTATTATAGCTTTGGTTAGAACAATTTTACTTAAAAATGATTTAAAAATGATCAGACACAAAATCTTTAAACATTTTCTTGTAATTAAATAATATATAAATTAAAATAGATTTTAAATGGTTGACACTGATTTTATACTCGCTGTCGCCTCACAGCAAGAAGCAACCTTCGAGCCTCGGCTGAGTCAGTTGGCATTTCTGTGTGGAGTTTGCATGTTCTCCCCATGTTTGCGTGGGTTTCCTCCGAGTGCTCCGGTTTCCCCCACAAGTCCCAAGATATGCGCTATAGGTAAATTGGGTAAGCTAAATTGTCCGTAGTGTGCGTGTGTGTGAATGGGAGTGTATGGGTGTTTCCCAGTGATGGGTTGCAGCTGGAAGGGCATCCGCTGTGTAAAACATATGCTGGATAAGTTGGAGGTTCATTCCGCTGTGGTGATCCCTGATTAATAAAGGGACTAAGTTGAAAAGAAAATGAATGAATGAATGATTTTATACTAAAATGTAGAACATTTATATCCTTTTTAATCCTCATTATATACAGTTGCAATTAGAATTATTAAACCCCCTTTGAATTATTTTTCTTTTTTAAATATTTCCCAAATGATGTTGAAGACAATTTTCACAGTATGTCTGATAATTTTTTTTCTTCTGGAGAAAGTCCTATTTGTTTTATTTCAGCTTGAATAAAAACAGTTTTAAATTTTTTAAAAACCATTTTAAGCTCAAAAGTATTAGCCCCTTTAAGCTATATTATTTTGATAGTCTACAGAACAAACCATCATTACACAATAACTTGCTTAATTACTCTATCCTGCCTAGTTAACTTAATTAACCTAGTTAAACCTTTAAATGTCACTTAAAGCTGTATAGAAGTGTCTTGAAAAATATCTAGTAAAATATTATTTACTGTCATTATGGCAAAGATAAAATAAATCAGTTATTAGAAATGAGTTATTAAAACTATTATGTTTAGAAATGTGTTGAATTTTTTTTCTTCTCTCCGTTAAACAGAAATTGGGGAAAAATATACAGGGGGGCTAATAATTCTGATTGCAACTGTATATCACATATATGTATTTAACTCAGTCAATATCTCAGTTAACGATTCATTGTAAAACATTAAAAAGTCATTAACAGGCTGATAGAGGGGGCTCAGACCCCATGGAGGGCTCGCAGTAGCTTTGCTAAAGAAGTAATCATCATTATTGGAGTCCAGTGACAAACGGCAGCAGCTCTGTTTTGGTAGAGAGTGAGTTGTTGAGGTCCCATGGCTGAGCACAAATCCTCAGCGTGGGGTGAAGAGGACAGCTTGACATCTGCCCCGGCCCAGGCACTCTCTGGACAATGGTAAAGTGCTGCCTGCTGGGACAGAGGGTTTCATTGCCCTCACGCAAATACCACAGAAAGAGCAGGCCAAGGGGAAAAGATTACCGGTCAGCAAACACAGGAGCCCCTGATGAGGCCCTCAAAAACCACTGAGACAGAAATGAACACTGACCACTGCACTTGGCCTTTTGCTCAGGTTATTGTTGTTGTGATGAAACATGAAAATGGTTATATGAAGACAGATTATTCCGTTTGAGAACATATTTTTCCCTAAGGATCCATTCAAATTATAAATGTATGTTTTGTTTTTTCTTTTAAGTCAAACAGTCTGATGTTTGTATAAAACGGCCTTTTATTTATTATTACATTTTTATCATTACCGTCTCTTTTGTACTTCTGAAATCAAAAATCATAAACATATTCAGATAAATATAATCATATTTTTGTCAAACAACATGTATGATGTATTACAAAAACAATACAACATGTAATTTAATTTAATTATATATTTAATCTTATTTAACTGTATTTTTGCCAAGTTGATCTGTCTGGAAAAAATAAATGCATAAAAAGCTAACAAAACAAAAACAAACATTCATTCATTCATTTTCCTTCGGCTTAGTGCCTTAATTATCAGGGGCCACCACAGCGGAATGAACTGCCAACTATTCCAGCATATGTTTTACACAGCAGATGCCCTTCCAGCCACAATCCAGTACTGGGAAACACCTATACACTCACACACACACACACACACACACACACACACACACACACACACACACACACACACACACACACACACACACACACACACACACAAAATTTACAGTACAGTGGTCCCTCGCTATAACGCGGTTCACCTTTCGCAGAATTTTTTTTAGGTCAATTTGACATTGACTTTTTTTTTTTATAGCGCATTGTGTTCTGCGTCCTGATTGGCAGTAGACCATCTCCTTCATGCCGTGTCTCCTGTACAGTACAGAATGCGTTCAGCTTGCCAAATTTACATAAGTCTTGATCACTAGCAGTGTGACTCTGACGTGCTGTAGTGTATGCTTACAAGTTTTCTAACCAACAAACCCCACAATGTCATCAAACCATTTTGCACCGTCAAAGGCACCTGCAGTAACACCCAAAAGGCAGAGGAAGATGCTAACCATCGCACAAACAGTTGGACTTCTGGACATGTTAAAGGAAGGTAGAAGTTACGCAGCTGTAGGGCGCCATTACAGAATAAATAAATCTTCGGTTCATTACATAAAGAAGGAGGGAAATAACACAAGGATGAGGTAGCAATAAGTTTCAACAAAGATGCAAAAAGGGTTGTAACTGTCCGCAACAAGACCATCGTAAGGATGAGTGTATAAAGTGCGTAGTGAGGGGTTTTACAGCCTTAAAACATCTATAATAATTGAAAAAATAATGCTGACTACTTTGCGGATTTCGCTTATTGCAAGTTATTTTTAGAACCTACCTCCCGCAAGGGACCACTGTATTACTGGCAAGTTTGGTTGCTAGTAATACAGTAAAATTTACAAGTGCACTGTAAATAAACAATTACAATTGTGCTGTAGCTTTACATCACATTTGTAACTGTTAATTTACAGTGAGATTTTTGCCAAATTTTGCTCAATTTTGCCAGTAATACTGTAAAAATTGCCATTAATACTGTAAAATTTACAAGCACACTGTAAATTAACAAAATTGCCAGTATTTTTTTTACAGTCTATTTATATAAATGTAATTTAATTACATTTTTCAGTGTGAAGAAAATATATGAAAACATACAATTATTTATAAAATATGTTCAAATGGAATTAGATTACTTTAAGAAATGGAAATTAGTTAAGAAATCAAACATCCATACCATAATCATGTTTTGCCAATTTTGTTTTGTTTTATTTAAGATAACTGCTTTTCATTAATCTCTTTCTCTGAACTCTTGTCAAACATCCCTCACTTTCACTTCGAACAAAAGTAGCCTGTTAAACTTGATATGCAATGCTGGTCTCATTTCCACAGCCGCGTCACAGTGTGGGTAGCATGCTAACCTGGCAAAGATGGTAGTTAGTCCTTGCCATGGTGGCAGGACTTTCAGAGAAAGATTGACAGAAACATATTTTATTTTTTTTTACAAGAAAGTCAATGAAAGACTCCTTTTGTGTAACACCACTTACAAAGCAACACACAATAGCATTTTGAAAGTCATTAAAGTGGTTCCTACAGCAAAAAAAGCCTCACAAAGAAACTTGTTTGCACAAACTTAACCTTGCTGGAGGGTAAAGACTGAGTCGTTGCTACTCTGACACTTAGACTCTGTTTAGCCAACAATATGTGTGCTAATCTCCGTGTTGCCAAATAAACACAGATTGTTTCCTGCACCGTGTTGCGCAATATAAAACTGGTTCATAGCTTTGATCCGCTCTGAACATTCGGGACACGATGTCCAAATATCAGCCAGCAGGGGATCTTATGAGGATCCAAACATCTGCAGGCTGTTTGACTTGACACAACAGGCACACACTGACCACTAGACCACTTTTTTTTCAGTTTCTGGCCACAATCGGCACGAGTTGACCACTACAACAGATCATTTGACTGTATTTGAATAACTCATTATCGCTAATGTGGTTTGGGCTACTATTATGTATGAAAGCAAAGAAGGGAGGATTTAGACTGTTCTAGAGAGATTAAGTTGTTTTTCGAAAATACTGAATCCATCGTGTCTTTTTAAACAATGCTATATGTTTACTGATTTAGTTATTTAATGATTTTGAAAAAGATTCTTATGCTCAGCAGTGGAACATTTAGTTGATTTCATATATAGGGTAAAAAAAAAGGTCAAATTGTGATTTTGTGATGGCAAAACTAAATTTTCAGCATCATTACGCCTGTCTTTAGTGTCATGTAATTCTTCAGAAATCATTGTAATATGCTGATTTGCTGCTCAAAACATTTTATTTGTATTATTATCAAAGCTGAAAACAATTCTGCTGCTTAATATTGCTTGTCAAAATGAGATCCATGTTTCTAAGGATTCATTTATGGTTTGGCTTCCTATTATATATATGAAAGTGAAAAAGAAAAGATACACACACACGCACACAGTTGAAGTCAGAATTAGTAACCCTTCACAGTGAAATTCAATTCTTTTTATAACATTTTCCAAGTAAGATTTTTGTAACACATTTCTAAGCACAATAGTTTTAATAACTAATTTCTGTTAACTAATTTCTTTTGTTATAACAATGATGGCAGTACCTAATCTTTTTGTAGGATTTTTGTAAGATACTAGGTTGATTAGGCAAGTTATTGGATAACTGTGGTTTGTTCTGTATCTAATGATATTGACCATACAATTTGCTTTAAGAAAATTAAAAACTGGACTTCCTCCAGAAGAAAAAAATAATAATGTGAAACTGCCCTTGCTCTGAAAACATCACTTTGGAAATATTTTTAAAAAGAACAAAAAATTCACAGGGCTTCAATTCTGACTTCAACTAAATTAATGGCAACAAGGATCTATGTTTATAGAAATAGACTGAGCTGCACTAGTTTGAGTGTAGGATTATTAAGTGATTAAGTAAAAGCTACATTTAATGGATTTAATATATATAAAACAAAAATGTAAAAATCATGAAATATTGCAAGCTAATATAAATATTTTCTAGTTTAACGTCTTTTAAATTGCATTTGTCCTGTGATTCAGAGCTGAATTTGTACCATAATGACAGCAGTTTTCAGTGTAACATGATCCATCAGAAATCAATCTTAAATGATGATTTGCTTCTCAAAATTCATCCATTATTATTATTATTATTATTATTATCATCAATGCTGAAATTTTTTATGTGTTTTTAATACAAAAAATACATACATGTTTTCCAGCATTCTTTAATGATTTTGTTTTCATTTTTGATCAATTCAAAGTATCCTTGCTGAATAAAAGTATTAGTATTTTCTTTTTTTTAAATACCCAGAATATTTCAGATCGTAGTTTATATAAATAAATGATATAACCTACATAAATTGCTTGATTGACTGATTGATTCATTAATTAAACATCAAACTGAGCAATACTGTGTGGTTTGCAAAGACTTGTCATATAGCACTCAATCACAGTGGATTTCATTTTAGTACTGACAACTATAAGATTCCCACAGAGCAAATACTGTTATTATATATGACATCCTGCCTTTGTCTCAGAAAACGCTATAAGACCATCAAATGAAATTCTTTTGGGTCCACCTGTTCTTTTCAAGACTACGCCGCAACAGCAAATAAGCTGATTTGTGTGCTGTGGCGAATTGTCCTGCTGAAGGCCTGTGCATGACAGAGAGCTGAGGTGTGATGCGCCGTCACTTCACACATACGCACACGCAGATTTAAGACTTACAGGGGAAAGAGTACACAGACGAGCTGTTACTAAACTGATCCATACCAGCTCTGACAATGAGGAAGAGCTGTGGATGTCTCAGGTTTCTTTCTCCATCCAGGTGGCATTTCCTCCAGCGGGATCCACTGCCAGCCTGAGCTTCAACACTCCATCATCTGCCACAGGAGACACCTGAGCTGAAGATCACTGACACACTGCTGTCTCACATCCACACACACACCATCACTGATATCTGTCTGTCTGTCTGTCTGTCTGTCTGTCTGTCTGTCTGTCCGTCCATCCGTCCACCTATCTACTGTCTGTCTGTCTGTCTGTCTGTCTGTCTGTCTGTCTGTCTGTCTGTCTCTCTCTGTATGTCTGTCTGTCTGGCTTTTTGTCTGTCTGTCTGTCTGTCTGTCTATCTATCTATGTCTGGCTATCACAAAACTCTTGAAGTTATAGTTTTGTTGCATTACATTTGTTTTTATTAATAAATCAAACATTGCCAAAACCCCTTTATGATTCACAATAACAGACTTCCAAATTTCACTGCCAATAGACATAGCTAAGCCAACCAGCAACTTTCCTTGAGCGTGTAAGTACTCGCTTCTGCAGCACACAATAGTAAAACACACACTTGACTGCTGTAAATTTCACAGGATGTGTTGTCTTTTACACGGCAACATGAAAGGCTTGACTGGGAACCTGAGAGAGCGAGGGGTGATGGCCCTCATGTCAGTTTGGACACTGAAGTCATCAGATATATCTACCGAAACCTGTCCGCTGAATCACAGTTAAATACCTTTACTTTGATGTGTAGCACTGAAATAATAGTTGTCTTCTCACTGCCAAAGTCTTATGACCTAAGAAATACAGCACATCATGGAGATCCCCATCATAACATCAAGCTGATTTGTATATTTAGGTTTTGGAAAAAAAAGGTCAAATATATACACAAACAAGAACAAAATTAGAGAACAACCTACATTTTTTTTTTACATTTAGAGATCATTGCTTGGTTATTTGAGGTTATCCTACTGCAGTTTTTAAGATACTTCCCTGTTATTAGTGTGAATCTGAAACCAGGTGGTAATTTCACTTATTATCTGACAGTGATAATAGTCCAACTTTGAAGTTTTCACTGACTTTGCAGGACAGCAGGTTGTTCATGTGAATAACAAATGGATGAAGAGTCTGTCTCCCATAACAAAAGACATTGATCATTTAAGAAAATTGCATCTTTTCAATGTCACTAATTAAATTCACCCAAAAAAAGCTGGTCATCCACTAAAGACAAATGCGCAAGAGGACAGGGTAATGGAGAGAATGTTTAAATACAACACGGTTTAACACTGCAGGTGGAATTGTTTGCCATTTGTTTTGGCATACAGTGTCCCTGTATTTAAGAAACTGGGTTGAAAGCTCACTCTGTCTGCAGTGACCAAACCTCTCATCAACAGAAAGAATCAAGTAGCTCCACCCTCTTTTGGAAATAGCACAATCTCATTTAAATTTAAAGCAACAGTCACCAAACTACATAATTTGGATCAAAATTGGATCAAAAGCCTAAAATGGTCAGTTTTTTGAGCTGAAACCTCACGTACACACTCTAGGGACATCAGACACTTATTTTATGTCTTGTAAAAAGGGGAATAATAGACAGCATTATTATGCAGAATAATGAGCCTCATCACACCACAAAATGCGTAAACCAGTTTATTGAAGCTCAAAACATTGAAATAACTAAATATTGCAGTCCAGAGTCCTGATTGACAGTCTCCAGTAAATCCTTGGCAACAAATTTAAAACCACTTCAGCCACTGAACCGTGGAAGAGACTGAAGAAGAGTTGGTCAAGATCACAGTAGAGCAGTGTGAGAGACAACTGATGTCCTGTGGATGCAGATGTGCTGAAGTCGTTCAAAGTTTTGGCTAGTACATATTCTTTCATGAATATCAGCAATCCTCAACCCTGTTCCTGATGATCTACCTTTATGTAGAGTTCAATTTTAACCCTGATCAAGCCCACCTCTCTGTAAATTTCACATTTAACATCGTACAAAGTGGGCTACCGAGCAAATTGACCATACTGGAAAAGCTGTCCATATGATAGATAGGTGAGGCAAATGTTTTTGATTACAAACCATACCATATTTATTTGGTGTTAATAAAACAATCCTTTATTCATCAATAATATGTCCGTGTAATTCATCAGCGTGAAAAGCAACAAATGCTGTTCGCGTCATACTGCCCCATAGTGTTCATTTTACCTAGGAACTGCAGTCAAATTTATGGTTTCACAAAATTATCTTTCCTATAACCGTACCCAGAACATTTTTAAGAGGGTTAATAAACTGTGAGTATTTCCTTACCCCGTGCAAACACAGTAGTATTATATCCTGGACACAAAGGGTTACCAGAGCCTGATACAAAATATGATCAATCACACAGGGACATCTATGTTTCTTGGTGCTGTCACTTTAAATATGGTGTGAATGTGTGGTAGTGAATGATTTATGTCTAAGGCCTCATTACAGCAAATCAACGAATCTTAAAATACTCTCATCTGCAAAACAGCTCTTGCAGCATGGCTATTACTTGATCAAAGACCTTCTGCTGAAATCTATGAGAAAACTCTCGTTTTCTTAGAGGGAAAAAATTATATCAGCCCTGTAAAAAATGAACTGTGTTTAACAGTGCTCCGTACTGACAACTGCAAGATTGTATGTTAGGACAGATCTTTACAGAAGGGCAAATTTTCTCCTGATAATGAATGTTTAACGTAAAATTTGTGTTATTTACAACCCCCTGTAGTTAAAAGTCGTTTAGATAAAACCAGATTAAATCAGGCATTTTAACCTATAAGCACCGGCAGGTCAATATGACCTAATTTACCAAATGCCTTTAAAAAAACACTACATTTTTTTTGGAAATAGGCTCATTTTACCAGTTTGTGTACTAAGGCTGATGGAAAAAGTAGCATTTTAAATATGCAATATGGTAAATATGGAAAATAGACCCCAACTAGGTAACAGAGATGCATAATATCATTGTGCCTGCTGCAGCCGTGGTACGGCAGCAAAATTCCTTGATTATTACACCAGAATGACAGTAAAGATCATAGCCATTTAGCAACTTTTCATTTTCCGTCGGTTTTGGTATAGGATGCATTAACTACAGAAGTGTCAAACTGCAAATAGGAAAATTTTCTAACCTCTTTTTTTAATTTTCGGAGTGAGATGCTAATGGTCTAATCAGATTCAGTGATTTATGCTAAGCTAAAAATGCTCTTGCCAGACCCGGAGATCTGCTGAATGGATTCAAAAATGATAAAACTCAACTGTTTAACTCTAGGTGACTTGTAAAATGAGCCCATTTCACCCCCAAAAAACTGGACTGTTCCTTTAATGAACAATTGTCTAATAAACAGTCATAGCATTTTCAATCAATATCTCAGGCATGTCGTAGAAACATTAATAAGGTTATGTGAGAACCACGGTCAATACAACAATCTGAATATGCTTCACGATAACAATATCATACATGTTCATAATCACAATATACTTTATTGTATTATTGAATATCAGCCCGTGTCTACTCTAGACATTCCTATGTGAAAACAGTGGCATCTTACATTTTTAATTCTATGAAAACAGTAGTATTGTGCTGGTTGTTTTAGGTATATAATGACCCCTGGCGGTTCTAATGTTTATTCGGTGATGATAATTATGTATTTAGCATACTGTAAAGAATTTCTCCTCCAAAATC
The DNA here is from genome assembly GCA_903798115.1 of Danio jaintianensis. Taxonomy (NCBI): domain Eukaryota; kingdom Metazoa; phylum Chordata; class Actinopteri; order Cypriniformes; family Danionidae; genus Danio; species Danio jaintianensis. Next base: position 1,337,721 of record CAIGQV010019084.1, read on the forward strand.
TATTAGGGGCCCTTTGAAAGGCAGGGGGTCCAACATGTGCAGCTCAGCTGTGAGCGGCAGCCAAATGCAAGACTTCCTGCACACATTACAGTAACAGAGTGAAAGATTTATATCTGCTGCACCAAATATGACCCTATGAGGCAATGTTCAAAACCATTATTATGAGTCCCACACCCACAGGTTATAAGCTTAAACGGCACATATGCAGCGTGTTTGTCATTATAATTGCTGTACTTTACAATAGCCTAATATTAGGAAGATTGTATGTATCAACCCATATACAATGCATCCCTTCTGTTTGCTCTGTTGCAATTTGCCGTCACTTGAGTCATAGCAGTGATTAGGAAAATAAAGGGTGTGTTCAAGCTTTAAATCCACACAAACTAATTGGATTCAAATGAGCTCTCTTTGCCAGTGGCAGTATAACAACCCGTCATATCGTGTCCTGCTTATAATAGAAACATCCAGCAAACTAATTCACAGCTTTAAGTGCTGTTGATTCTCAAAGGAAACGGGGTGAATCACTCTGTTTGATGAATAAAAGACAGCAATGGCCAAGCGCCAGTTTCACTTTGTCACTCATTGTGTGAAAAAAGGTAGTTTGTATTTGTGTGTTATTCCTTTTAATAATGGTCTTTATAAATCAGCATTTTCTATAAAATAACAGAAGATGCACTAAAAGGGAGAACAGGACAGAGCATCAATGACTAAATGAAACAAAACTCACTTACTATCCTTTGACTTTCCACAGTGGAATGAACCGGCAATCTTTAATAATTGCAAAAAGTATGTGCATTTCTCTAAACATTTCGTACAAACAGCACCACACAATGGATTACCTACAAAAGCTTGTAACTTTCTGTAAATCTTTAGTTCATCTCTCAAAAGTATTCATGTCAATGAGCATATCAGTGCCATCAAAATGAAAAGTTCACAAACAAGACAGTAAAAATCCTTGGTCATTTTATTGATATAACTGAGCTCAGTTGTAAACTATTGCTACAGTTTGGATGAAAGTTTGCTTTACTAAATTGTAGAAGGCTGCACTTTTTACAGTATGTACAGTGCATGCCAAATTTGTAATTTACACATTACTGTATGGGGTATTGACTGAAAGATACTAGATAGGATTCACAGCTACACTTTTACAAACTAGTGACTGACTCCAAAAAAACAACAAAAACAAAAACATACATAAATAAATATGGGCATAAATGAAAAAAACACAACATTATTGTAGTGAGACAAACCCATGAAACATATGAGGAATACTGTCTGCATATCCTCACATGCCAGTCTGTCAGGCCACTGATTCTCAAATTCATCACAACTTGTTTATCATTAGTTGATCTGCGTTCTCTTCATCACTGTCAAAATTCGCCTGCACAATTCATGGCAAATTTGCATGAACTGAGAAGTGTTTCAAAAATATGCTAGATAGTTTATGGCAACTAGATCAACTATTTTGCATCCAGTGACTAATACGATGAATTAATAACTAGATGTTTTGAGCAGTTAGACTACTGCACTATATAATGCAATTTGAGTGACAATGGCAAAGGCGGCACGGTGGCTCAATGGTTATCACTGTTGCCTCACAGCAAGAAGGTTGCTGGTTCGAGTCTGGGCCAGTTGGCATTTCTGTGTGGAGTTTGCATGTTCTCCCCGTGTTCGCATGGGTTTCCTCTGAGTGCTCCGGTTTCCCCCACAGTCCAAAGACATGCGCTATAGGTGAATTGGGTAAACAAAATTGGTAAACACATAAGTATGTGAGTGTATGGGTGTTTCCCAGTACAGGGTTGCAGCTGAAAGGGCATCCGCTGCGTAAAACATATGCTTGAATAGCTGGCGGTTCATTCCGCTGTGGCGACCTCTGATAAATCAGAGACTAAGCCAAAGGAAAATGAACGAATGAATGACATTGGCAACTGACAATGTAGGAAGCCCCAGACAAATGTACATAATCAATTGCATGAATGTACAAAAGGAAACGCAGCTTGTTCTTAACAACAAGTGCACAAGTGAATAGATGATGTGGAGGCTGAACAAATAGTTTTGAAAATATCATTTCTGAAATTAAAAAATACACCAAAGCAACTGAGAAAAACTATCAATTTGTACTGGTGGTCTGACAAACAAAACAAAACAAAACAAAACAAAACAAAACAAAACAAAACAAAACAAAACAAAACAAAAC